>PVIH01024217.1:0-23217 GCA_004025045.1 Sigmodon hispidus
AGAATGCAGAAAGTTCTTCTTGGTTGAGCAGCAGTGGGTGTTGGAAATACTGAAACACTAAACAAAAGATAATGAAAACAAAATGAAGCTTGAAGCTGATTAGAACCTTAGTGTTTTTGTCGTGAATGTCCATGTAAGGGTTGCAGTCATGTAAAAGGTTCGCATTCCATCTATTAGTGCAGTTAGAGTCCAGTTTCCTCTTTCGATTCTTGGAGTATAGTTTATTCTGAATGGCAGTTCAAAATTCAATTGAACTGATTGGTCACAATTTTAATATAAGTCTTTTATGAAACATTAGCAGAATGGTACACTCTGAAGACCATTATCAGCTTGGGATGGTGTCACCTGGGTCAGTTGGGTTGATTAAAGTAAGACGTCATGACAGCTGTACTACCAGCATTGTCCTAGTTTGTCTGAATACTGTGCCATAAATAGAGGGAGCCTTCCTTCCCCTGTGTCACCCCTGGACTTGAGCCTTTCTGACCAACTCACTTTTAAATGGAATATTTAAACTTTAGCTCTGATTTTGTGTGATTGTCACTAACTTTATGCAATCTAGCTGTGATGTGTTACAGTGCCTTAATCTTACAAGGATATGTATGCTTATTCTAGAAATTATTTCAGAGCAACCTACAACCTGACACTATGCAAAACACTTGGAAATATGCTTTAACTGACTAGGTAAACAACTGTGTAGATAACTGTATAAGATGTTCTTACAGGCCTAGAACTCTATGTAGAATGGGCTAGCCAAGAACTCAGAGATCAATTGGCCTCCACCTCCTCGTGCTGGCATTAAAAGTATTTACCACCACCTGCTTCCGTAGCCATCTTAACTAATTTTGTTTATTGTTACAATTTTTTGAAAGCATGGCTTCTACACTTATGGGAGGCTATAGCCATGATTGGCTAAAGACAGAATAATTGTTCTTGACAAAAATCTAGATGACAAATAATCTAAGAAAAGCTGTTTTATAATATTGGACTAAATGAGGAAAAGTTGGACATGACTGTGCACACCCACAAACCAGCACTTGGGAGATAGAGGCACAAGATTAGGAGTTCAAAGTTTGCCTAGGCATCCTAGTGAAGTTTAGGCAAACGTGGTCTATACACATGAAAACTTGTCTCAAAGTGGGGTGGGTTAGGGTGGTGTGGATTTTAACTGTCAAATGTCCATCCTTTGCTTATGTTGTATACTAAACCAAAGCTTTCTCTGCACTTGAAAGACAAACTGCAACTAGATAACATGACAGTTGAGGGTAGTCAGAGGTAGAGCTCATTATGTTTATCCACAGTAGAATAGTTCCCAAAGATGGTTTAACCATTGAACACCAAGCAAGAGGCATTAATAGAACAAGAAAGAAAACATTGAAATGTTGTATTCTTAAGGTGTGTGAGAAAAATAGTTACACCAGTTATTGTTATTGGAAATTAACAAATTTTACTAATTAGTTGATTATGTAATAAAGACTAACATTAAAACTATAAGTTGGCATTAGAAAATATTTAATACTCACTGCTGATGATTAAATAACCAACCTGTAATAGCATTAAGGCTGGTAGGTAAGTGCTAAAGATAGTTTCAGATTGCATTAGGGTGTCAGGTGATCTCTTGTATCAAAGATCACTACAAAATACATGAGTGCTTTGTTAGAAGCCAACTGTATGCTGAAAATATTTGCATGTTAGGTTTCTTGTATATATCATTTTTATTTTAGTAGATTATATTAGTAGATTATAGGGTAATTCAGGGTTTGTGTGTGTTTGTGTTACGTCATGAAACATGAGAGTTTCGTGGCTGCAGTTGTGAAACGCTGCTATAGTGAGTCCCCTTACCTTTTCCTCGGAATAGTGTAGTAAGTTTATTTTTTCTCTTTTTATTTAGAAATTTTCTTCCTGTGTTTATAAAAGTGATGTTTCTACTGCTAATGTAATTATATGGTAGAAGTTTTAAAGTCTTAGTATTTCACAAAGTGAGTAGCTTTAAGCTGCAAAATTAGGAATGGCACAGATGACTTGGGCAGTACCCAAGTGTCAAACTGTAAATGCTTTGTAATTAGATGACTTTAGGTAAGCAACATAGAATGTTTTCATGGAAAACGTTCAGATTGAAGGGACCGAATTCTTCTGGTTTAAATACTTATTTTTTCTTGATTGATAATCATTTTGACCTAAATAATAGCTTGAGTAGCCTTTTAGGAATTACTTATATGTAAATAGCCTTGTGAATAGAGCATCTAACAATACATAGCCTTTCTAGCCTCCTAGAACGGTATACTGTTTCATCTTTCATAAATGTAAATATTCTAGCCTGTGGCATTTAAATGTATTCTATGGTGTTCTTTCAACAAAGTGTTTATATTGTGTGTATAGTTAAGCTCTGTGGACAGCGTGCCAGATGAGTGTGCAGCTGTCTTTTTTAGCAGGGGTGGGGATTGTAGGGATAGATCCAGGGCCTTGTGCATGCTGAGCAAGCAACAGTTCATACCTACCACAGATAGCTTTTAATGGAATCCTCATTGGTAGCTTTTCTTTCTTTCTTTCTTTCCTTCCTTCCTTCCTTCCTTCCTTAACCTATCTTCAGCTTTATCCTTTAAAACAATTGCCAATGATTGCTAACATTTCTTTTTTCTTCTTTATAAAACTGATTATGGACATTAACTTGTTGAGGTAGGAACTGGCCATCTAGAAGTAGGATCATCTTTGAAGTCAGCAAAATGTATTTTAAGCATAGTATTTTAATTCACTACTTATGAATCCCATGTTTACCCATCTAATGAACTATTAGAGTTTCAGAATTAGCCAGGACTAATTTTCATAATACAGCTATTTTATTTCCTGAGACAAGGCCTGAACTGTGTAGCTCAGGGTGGCCTGCATATACTGCTCTTGCCTCAGCTTCCCAGCTGCTCCAATACAAGTGTAAACCACAAGCCCAGCTCAGTATTTTACATAGAAACGTGCCACAGGTACCTCTTGGCCTAAAAATCTTTGTTTAAATTTTTGTTGCCAATATTAAAAATAAACACATTGTAAATTGACTTCAAACATGAGAAATTTGGAGGCAATACAAATAAAAATAAAAGGCAACCCTCAATAGTGCAGCACATAGTACCACACAGAAGTGCAGACTAGTTCTCACAGATGGGAAATACTGGGTTTAAATGAAGACTCAGAAGTGACTCTGCTTGAATGTTAAATATGGCAAATCTTTAAAATAACAAAGATACCCAGGAGAGAATCCCTGTACAGTAATAAGGAATTGTTTTAAAATTGACTTCCCGAGTGGCCTACTACTGCCATCTAAAACCCTTATCACTGAGTTTATTACTATTATCGTTATTATTCTATCTGGTAAAGCAGAGCCAGTAAGCTGCAGGCTTTCTTTCAGCCTTGCTCTTCCCAGAATTGGAAAGTATTTCCTCATTGGCCTGGGTTTATAGTATACAGCAGGCAGCCTTGGTGAATGTTTACCTTTTCTTTGGTTTTGTTTTTTTAAACTGCAAATCAAGTATTTAGTAGTAGCAGCTATTTACATTTTTTTTTAAAAAACATGTTTCTTGTTTAAGTTTCCATGTGAATGCTTGTAGATAATGGCTTTACCAGTAAAAATATATATAAAATTATTTAGCTGCATTTAGTTTTAAAGTGCCTAATTTTTACCTAAATGATTTGCCTTTTATCTAAAAGTAGAGATTTTTTTATTATTATTATAAGTATTGTTCTTCATTTAGTCCAAAGTACTGAGTTTTTAAGTTAGACTAGGCATATAACTCGGTGAAGGGTGCTGTGTAGGTAAGCTTTAGGCAGGAGAACTTGTAGCACATAGTTCTGTTCCATTGCTTAGAAAAGAAGTGTTTAGTTAGCCTTCGTTGTCTGGATATTAAGCATTTAATACTATGTAATGTTAACTCAGTAGCATGCAGTTTTATATTTTCATTATAGTGTGATCTTTTTGTTAGTGTAGTGAGTAATATATCCTTTGTGATCTAAAAGTAAGTGCCTTAAGTATTCCATTTAACCCAAACTATGGGAAAGAAAGTATATTAATTACTTATGGTTAAATTGGTGATGGCTGTGTGATTTTCTGCATTGACTTGAAGAGAAAGACTAATCCTGAGAGATTTCCTTTGCCCACTGCATGATGTGTGTAGGGCTTCTGGGGAGGAAATCACAGTAATACCAGGAGATAGAGCCCTCTTGAAACCGGATCAAGCATCACCACCACTGCCACCCTGCCTTCAGTAGAAAGGTGTATCTCTATTGTATTTTATTTACATGCATATGCTACCACAAAGGACAGCAGACTGCTGTCATACTCATAGCATCTTAGGAAAATACTGTCACTGAGGTTTGACATGTTTATCACCAGTTTCCCTATAAATTAAAGGGGGTAGTTTAATATGTATAAGCACCACCATTCTTGTTACAGTTTTCTTGATCTATATTTACTAAGGATTGAATTAAGAAGCATTCCACTAACTACAGAGTTGAACACTTAGAAAGTGGTCTTGATGGGTGCTGCTAGGCTTTTACTTAGCATTTGTCAGCCTCAATTGACACATTATTTGATCTGTGTATTTTGTATGTATTAAATCTAGGAGCCTAGTGAAGGTTACTTACATGCAGAAAACTATCTGCATTCACTAGAGCATACTTTATTCTTTTAGCCATGAATGAATTGAGTAAAATTGTATTATTCAAAACTCCAGCTGGGAAAAGAAACTAGGATGAGGTTGGCATTGCTGCTGTTGGAACCGTAACTAAGTTGGTTGGTTTTATGTGCAAGGATGGCTGAGAGTCCCTGGTCTCACAGTTCACAAGGTCAGCACTGGTATTCCTCAAACACAGTGTTGACACCAGTAGTCACTAGTCATGTGCAGGCTTGTGTTGAGGTCTGTTGTATTCTGAGTCCACTTGGTATTTGTTAGAAATAGAACATGTTGGGAAAGACTTTCTACATAACCAGCTTAGCTTTTCATAAAGCTGGGGGCTTCAAATATTAACAAACAACACTAACAAGTTGTTACCTTTACTTTGATCAAATTATTATGTATGCTGATTTCTTTAATTTTCAGTACCTAAAGTCTTATGTATTAAAAATATCTGTATAAGTATATACATAACTAAAATGTAACTCAGAAATGTGAATTAATGATGGAGTTTGTTTTCTGGAAGAGATATAATCCTATAGTATCAAATTTATGTTACCTTATAATAGCTAATATTCTAAAGAGAATGTTTAAACTATTTAAATTTTGTGTTTCCTCCCTTAAAGGACATGAAAAAATGATCTTATATTAACTTTATATACCTTTTCATGAATTTTGCCTTAAACATTGTGCCTTGTTTTATTAGACTTCAATTCTGATTTTTGTAACAGCATTTTATTCTAAAAATTAAAAAAGCCTTTCCAATACCTATATTTGGCATATCACTGCTTATCTGTTTATTGAATTTACTGAATACACAACTCCAAAAATTAAGTGTGTATTAGCATTTATTGTGTTGCTAGATACAGGAGAAAATGGAGTTAGAATATATTCCTTTGGGAAAGCTTCTTACCACCTCAGCCTGTGTGTGCAGCCCTGATCATCTTGCTGTCAAGGTCAGTCTGGTTTATGTTTATCCCAGAATCCTACACTGGTACAGTCCTAACTTGATGGTCCCACGCTTCATATTTTTCTTCTTTAGAGCAGCCAGTGTTCTGAACTCCAGAATGTGAAGAATGTTTTGGTTGGCTATGAGCTGGGCAAACAGTGGCTGGAAAAGACAACATTTGCAAACCAGTTAATGCTCCAAAATTGCTGAACTAAGAGAAACTCCGTGCTTCTTGGATTACTATCTAGAAAAGCTCATTTGCAAAAACAGGCCTAGGATTGGAAAGGATGAGAAAAAAAAACATGTCATTTTGTTCTCTTACCTTTCCTGGATAAAACTCTTCTACTCCTTAAAGCTAATAAGAGGACATCATCCGCTTAACTCTGTAGAATCAGATGGCAAAAGCACTCAAGGCTATAAAAAGGTTACATATGTCCCATCCATCACAATACTCACTTCCAACTTCGTGAGTAATTCATTAACCTTTCAGATCATGCTGGAGCTAGAAGTCAAGTGTATTCACTCGATGGGGGAAGCTTGAAATCAAACAAGACCTGTCTTCGGGTTTCTATATTGCTGTACACCATGACCACAGCAGCTCTTACAAGAGAAAACAATTGGGGCTGGCTTACAGTTTCAGAGCTTTAGTCTATTAACATGGTGAGATGTAGGCAGACATGGAGCTGGAGAAGGAAACGGGGTGCCACACTAATCATAGCTTGAGCATATGAGACCTTGAAGCCCATCCTCCCAGGGACACACATCCTCCAGCAAGGCCACACCTCCTAATAGTGCTTGCTACTCCCTATAGGCCACGTATTCAAACAAGTGGTTCTTGACAGTTTCACACTGTTTTGCATGCTGATAATCCTCATCTACTCTGTCTTGATTCCCTCTCTTTTTAACTTCATCTTCTCTACAAATATTTCTCACATTCCTTTGAGAATTCCCCTTAGTTTAAAGGCTGTCTGTAACATGTGAACATGCCATATGTAGAGCTATCTGTTGGTGCCTGGTGGGCTCAACAGTAGGTGCACAACTGAAAATAAATTTTACCAGTAACAACTAGTTAAGAAGTTGGCCCTTGTGCACATTGACTGGACCAGCCTTGGCCCAGGCCAGTAGTGGCAGCTGCTGAGAGTTCAGGATTGCAATCTCGGTGTTATTGCCTACAGGATGGCATTTCACAGCCTTCCTTCCTGCTCCTACATTATTCCTATCACCTCTTCTGCAGTTTTCCCTGAACCTTAGGAGGTTATAGATGTTTAGATGCTCAATCATTGCTTGTTCTGAGCATGTTCAACAGCCCTTAGTTAGTCTGCATTGAGCATGACCTCTTTGCTGCAAAGAGGATTTTCTGATTAAAGCTGAGTGTGTGTCTATGGTATGACCAGTTTGATGCTGTATCAATTGAGTCAACAGTGGTAAGCCCTAGTCACCATCTCCCCCTTCCCCCACACAGGTGGCCTATGACCAGCCCAGACATGGATCATTGACTAGAGTTGGGTTTCACTCCTGTGGAACAGGCCTCAAGTTCAATTTGGGAGGCTAATTGTTCCCATAAGTGTCATGCCACAATTGCACAGGTGTCAACGTGTTGCCTGGAAGATTGGTTTTATAGCTGGTAGGAAACACAGCTGGTTAAGACTCTCCCAGCTTCTTACATTAAACATTCCCTACTGTTTGAAAGCTAGCCACGAGGCAAGAAGTTTTCTTATGTCCAGCTTGTTTTCTCTCTATCTTGCAACCAAAATGTGTGGTGCTTTCACAATAGAATTGTTTTTGTTTTGAGACAAGGTTTCACTGTATAGCCCTGGCCTGTCTTGAACTTGCTGTGTTGACCTGGCTGGCCCTGAAGTCACAGGCCAATCAAGAGAACTGAGAAGAACCTGTTTTGAGAAGCTTCCTGACCAATTCCTACACCTGAGCTGCAAGTTGTCTTAGTAGCCCACTGCTTCTAGGTGTAACGTTATCAAGCTGTGCAGGGCATCTCGCTTCTGTCCTTGTAGTGTTTAACTGGATAGTAAATTACCAGATAGTAAATATTCATATGGCTTCTTCATATAGTCTTCGTTCTTATTAAATCCCACCCTCCCCATCTCACCTCTCCCAAGACTCCCTGAGACTGATCTTAAGCTTCTAGATTCCCAGGTAAACACAGGTCCCTCTGTAGGGTACCGCTTCATTTTGTATGCAGTGGTAGGAGGTTAGCATTGGAACTGCATTCTAATTGGGCTACCAGTGTGGAAAAGATTGCTCTCTATACTCTATTAAAATAATTGAGATTTGAAATCTGATGGGTGACTTTAGAGGAAATGTAGAAAACCACAAAGCCATTAGGATCCTGATTTATTTAATTCGCCTGACGCTGAGCTGATGCTAGAAACCAACTAAGAAATTGACATGTAGTTAAAATAGGTATCTAAAAACCAGCTTTATGAAAAGAGAATCTGCTTATATTCTTAAATTGAACATAACTGGTCAAAAGCCCAGGCTCCCTCAACAGTGACCCCATTCCTGGATGGTATTCTGGGAAGATAAAAATAGATTGCTTTGAGCAAACAGCCAACATAGAACAGATCAAACCTTGAACCCCAGAGTGTTGCTCTATGAAGAAATCTGAACCAGTAACTTCCAGATTGCTCATCTAAGCAGGCTTTCTGTCATTTACTTGGAGAGGAAAAGGCTTTCCCCTGGGTAGTTGTTCTTAAATGGGCTGATTTAACAAAATCATCAGGGGAAAGTGTAAAAATAGGAGAATACAAGACCTCATCCCTAGGTCAATTTAATCCTGTTCTCTGATGGTGGTAGAATTGGGTACCTGGCCTGGAGAGCTGGCTCAGAGCTTAAGAGTACTAGTTGCTCTTCCAGAGGTCCTGAGTTCAATTCCCAGCACCCACATGGTGGCTCACAACCATCTATGATGACATCTGATACCCTGTATACTGTATACATTATAAATAAATGTTTCAAAAAGAATTGGGTACCTGAAGTTACACATTCTCTGTAAGTGGCTTGGTTACCTAGCAGGGATGCCAGCTAATGCTTTTGTAAACTTATGCTTATGACAACTTGAGGTTGAGGGAATAAGGTATTTCTTTTTTTTTTTTTTTTTTAAAAAAAAAATTTATTTATTTATTTGCCTTGGTGTTTTGCCTGGAACTGGAACTACAGACAGTTGTTAGCTGCCATGTGGGTTCTGGGAATCGAACCCGGGTCCTCTGGAAGAGCAGACGGTGCTCTTAACCGCTGAGCCATCTCTCCAGCCCGGGAATAAGGTATTTCTTAAGAGACCTAAGTTGGACCAAAGTGATGAAGTGATTTGCCTAAGTTCCCCATGGTAGTTACAAAGCTAACTCTAAAATCCATCTCAAAGAATACTTTAGGGACCAGAGAGATGGTTAAATAGTTAAAGGATGTCGAGGTTTTCCTAGAGGACCTGAGTTCAGTTCCTAGTACCTACCTCAAGCAGCTTCTGGCCTCTAAGACATCTTCATTCACATGTACATACCCACATACAATTACACATAGCTGTACACATAATTAAAAATCAGGCTAGAGAGATGGCTGAGTAATTAAAAGCACGTGCTGCTCTTACAGAGGAGCCAGGTTTGGTTCCCAGCACCTACACAGTGGCTTATAACCATCTGTAACTCTGGTTCCGAGGAGCTGACAACGTCTCCTGGCCTCTGCAGGCACCGCATGCATATGTGCCTACATATGTACAAGCAAAACACTCATACAAATAAATCTCTCAAAAATCTTTAAAATTGGACACCTTTTTAAGCACTGGCTGCTAACCCAATGTTTTTCTTTGTCTTTTTTTTTTTTTTTTTTTTTTTTCTGAACTGAAAATGTTTTGAGTTTATAAAAGGTCACATTCAGCTAGGCTGGCCATATTGAAACCTTCTGCAAATAACACCATGAGCAAACAGATTAATTGGATGCGAAACTTTCAAGAAACAGTTGTTTGTTTAAATGTTCAGATTCTAGCCACAAGGCAGATGACCTACCCTAGTATGAGAAAAACATTGTCAGACCATGAACTGGTTATGATGACTGCAGATTTAAAATTATATGGCTAACTTAACCATATAATAAAAAATTACATGGCTAATTTAAAGTCATATAATAGTTGGAAATATATCTGCTTAGCAGATGTTGTAGTTAATCTGTAATCATAGATTTCTATAACAGGACACAGTAAGAAAGTTCAACTAGGAATTTATACCTAGTCATTTATTTTAGGCTCTATGAAAGCATATGATTCTTTTATTGTTTAAATCAGAACAGTAATATCCTCTTAAGACCTGGCATAAATAGGCACTGCAGAGCTGATTCAATGATTAAGAGCATTTGCTGTTCTTGCAAGGACCCAGGTTAGTTCCCAGTACCCATGTGGCAGTTCACAACCACCTGTAATTACAATTCCAGATGATCCTGCTCCCTCTAACCTTCATGAGTACTAGACACACATGTGGTGCACATACATGCAGGCTCTCATATGCATAAAATAAAAATTAAAATATATGTGTATACATATACATTCTAAAACAAGATTTCACTGTGTAGTACTGGCTGTCCTGGAACTCACTCTGTAGTAGTCCAGGCTGGCCTTGAATTCAAGAGATCCACCTACCTCTGCCTCTGAGTTCTGGATTAAAGATGTGCCACTAAGCCAGTCATAAACTATAGTCTTAATGATCATATTTTTAAAAAGCCGCCTGGATATTTGGAAGGTTTTAAGGAAAAGAAAAATTGAGCATGATGCCATGGGAACTTATAAAAAAGACTTCTTAAAATGTTATTATTGATACATATATTTTCCTTTTATATAAAGACTGAATTTAAAATAGTTGATAATTTTAAAAAATGAAGTAAATAAGTCTGTAAAATTAATTAGTCTGAACTCAGAAAATAAGCTTACTTTTACAGCTGTCAGGCTTCTACAAATTTAGGAATTTTTTTGTGTGACTACTTTGAAACCTTTGAAACCTTACAATAATGTCTGAGGGTCTTCCTAACTTTTAGGATCTACAGACACCTGTGTGAAAGTGCTCTTTCCCATTTTGTGGGGGGGGGGTTAGCTTTCAAATATTTGTAAAATTTTATATTCCCTCACAAGGGCTATTTTAGTCTTCCCTAGTTAGGCCTTTTACTCTCTCCTTTTGAACCAATGCACGTGTAGCCAGGGGCCTAGTTAGGCGGCTAACAAGAATAGTACCCTTATCTGTAATTAGAATTCCACCCTTTATGTCATTTCTAAGGAGTTTGTAAGATGGCAGAGAGAGGCTTTGAAACAAATTATTGTTTTTGTTATTGTTATTCCTGCATCTCATAAAAGAAAGGCATGTAATAATTAACCAATGGCTAGGAGTGAACCATATATTTTTGAGATGCCAGTGACATAACTGTAATATATATATTACATATATACATTTTTAAATTCTGCTCTGCAATAAGCATCTCTCTCCAATTCTAAGCCATCACAGAATGAACGACTTATCAGTGAGGGTCTGAGAACATGTTAGTATATGATGTATGCAATGGACAACCCATCAGGAAGAGAACCTATGTTTTAAACAAGTCAGACACTGCTTCTTCAGTGAGTTGCAGAGTTCATATTTCCTAAGATTTTTCTGATGGGTTCTAGCTTGATTAAATATGTCAGCAAGTGTATGATGAAGAACATGCACACTTACTCATATACATGGTAGTTGTCACAGCCAGAAGTTACAGAAAAAAAACTCTCAACTGAGGGCTTGTATAGATTAGGTTGGCCTACGGGTTTGTCTATAAGGTATTATTTCATTTATTAATTGATGTAGGAGGGACCAGCCCATTGTGGGTGGTCCCATTTCTCAAGCTGATAGTCCTAAAAAGCCAACCTCAAGGCTCAGAAGGATATGAATGGTGACATGGGGCTCTGATGTAAAGATAGCTTTATTTTCTCCCTTAAGAGATTCAAAGACGAAGCCATCCTGGAACAAAGGCCAAGTGATATAAAACCAGTAAATCCAGAAATACAGACCCCATTAGTGTACATGCTCACAAAACTGGGCAGTTGGAATGTTGAGAGTGTGTCAGAGGGGACACTGATTTAACAGAGGAGACACTAAGAAATCTTTGGGCACTGAGAACCAGTCGTCAGAGGAGCAGCCTCACAGGTCTTTTGGTGTGCTCTCCTGCCTTCCTTCTTCTCATTGACTTCCTAGTCTTCCCCTGACATTCTGATAGTAAGGAATATCACCCAACTAGATGGGAAGGAAGTGATGTGTCTTAACTTCCGAGGCTTCCCAGTAGCCAGTAACTACACTCCTAAGGAAGTGGCAGTCCTTTCCAACTGGGGATGCCCATCTTCAGTCAGTGGCCACCACGCCTATAAATGTATGGATGAAAATGAGGCTGTGGGTTCTGCAGGAGTCTCAAAGAAAGCATATCAAAATGCTTGTCCATCCCCTATCACTGAAAATCTTCAGAGTAAGAAAAAAAATTACTAAATCCAAGGAAAAGCTGGATCCCAAAGATTTAGTGACTCTGGTGGCCTTTCTGGATCCCAAAGTGACAATAAGGATTGATGGTGCATGGTGCCCTCCATCCTCCATCCTTCATCTTCTGAGAGTGCAAACAACAGTGAGCAGGTATCTTTCTCCCTGTGTCAGAGGAGCACTTGTGCACAGTTTGCTTTCCCACAAGAAGCTTGGAGAAAGGATAACACATTCCCTCTCTCCATATCTTTGACTGTATCTCAGAACATACACTTCACAAAAAAACCCAATCCCCAACATGGCCCCCCCCCACGCACACACCAAAGCCTACAAAGGAAAAAACAAACAGGAACTGATTTCTGGAAGTTAGTGCAATAATATCCACAGACTTCTGATAGGAAAAGAATCTAACTCATGAAATCCTTGACCAGTCAAATCTCTACTCAGTTATGAGGGAGAACAGTCTACTTATAGATAAGCCAGATGTTATAGACTAACACTGATGTTTTCCTACCTGAAGAAAATGTTTAAGAGGCAACTTAACAAACCAGCAGGCAAACCATAACAAAGCTAGGAAGCTGACAGAGAATGGAGGATGTGGCAGAGAGCAATAAAAATTGAAATAGAGGAACATAGATTAAAATATAGATTGTGGATATATAAGCACACATGATAAACAACACAGGGACTAAATGTATAAGGCCAAAACTGTAAACACACAGGAAGAATTAGGTAAAATAATTATACCTGAAACTTGAATATGCTGATTTCAGAATCGGGCAAATCTTGAGTATAGCATGGCATCATAAAATAATTGAATAATATGGCATAATGGGTGCCAATGTACAAATATACCATCTCTCAAAAGAACAAAAAATGAAAACCATGTTTTGATATCCATAGAATACTTAAAAAATCAGATATATTTAATAAAGAATAAATCCTTGAGGTGAGCAGGCTATTATAACCCAGCATTCAGAAGACAAAGGAGGAATGACTAAGAGTTGAAGGGTATCCTGGGCTACATAGCGAGAACCTGCCTGAAAAACAAAACAAAACAAAAACATCCTTAACAGATTCTCACAGCTACGTTCTCTGGACCTGTTGCTTTGTTTATGGTGATGAGTCTGTCACCCAAGCCCTTTGCCTTTCTCTGCACACCTGGGACATGTCCTTAGACATGGTCTCTGATCTCCCTCAAAGTTGGACTTAGATAACGTAGAAATGATCAAAATTTGGGTTAGGGCGATGGCTCAGCCATTAAGCACTCATACTATACTTCTCTCACAGAGGACCAGAGTTTGGTTCCCGGTGTGCAGGCTGGACAGCTCACAATATCTGTAACTCCAAAGCCAGAGGAGCTAATGTCCTCTGGGGGAACAGACCCTGACTCGTACCTACCCACACATAGAAGTGCACACATACACAAAGTTACAATTTTTAAATGATCAAAATCATGTGAAAAGGAAAAAATCCAAAGTATAACGTACTTGTAATCAACCAGAAAGAAAATGTGTTTTACCAAAATCCACAGGTCACAGTGAAAACTCAGAAGATAAAAACGTGCCATAAATGTTTTCAATGTTAAATAAGACAAAACAGTTTGTTTTTTCATAGATTTTAAAAAAAAAATAGCAAAGGATGGAAAACAAAGCAAGTGATAGCAGAAAAGAAGAAATGATGGGTAAACCCACAATTCTCATATACAAAGGAGTGTGCAGATTTGTTCAGGACAGGGCTGAGTGAAAGTGGTCCCTGAGCCACAGAGAGAAGGGTTTAAACCTGTAAGGACTCTATGCCAACAAGCTGGACTTTTGAAGACAGTGGGTAATTTCCTAGTGAAATTGCAAATTATCAACGTGAAACTGAAAAAAGAAAAGTAAGCCATTCAATTGTACAAAACTTTGGACTGGTACTTTCAATAATCCCAGGCTTCCATGTGCTCATAGCCCGTGAGTGTCAGTGGCCTGTTGCTAATCCTGATGTTGTTGTAAACATCAAGGTTACTGTGGAATAATCCTCCTGTACACTGTGTGAATATATACCATTATGATTGGTTTAATAAACAAGCTGACTGGCCAATAGCTGAACAAGATAAGGTTAGGTGGGGAAGTCAAACTGAGATGAGGAAGGGCAGAGTCATAAGAGTCACCAGCCAGATGGAGAATGAGTTGAACACACAAAGTGGGATAGAAGTAAAAGTCAGGACCCTTGGGGCAGCACATAGACTAATATAAATGGGTTAAGTTGTAAGAACTGGTTAGTAACAAGCCTGAGCTATTGGCTGAACATTTATAGTTTATAGTTAAGTCTCCAAGTCAGTTACTTGGGAAGCAGCTGCTGGTTGTTTGGACACAAGTGGTTGGGTCAGAAAAACTCTGCCTATACAAGGTCTAGGAGAAAGCTTTAATAGGATTCTTTTCAGTCCCTTCTGTGGTTTAATATCAAAACTGTGTGGTTTTATTTCATCTAATGGAAAATGCCAAGGGCTGTAAAACTCACTTCATTTAATGTTCTATTACAAAAGCACTTAGAATTTTTGTTTTAAATTTAATAAAAGCACTTGGATCTATTTTTAAAGTTTCAGAGAACAATGAGCAAGATAGAATCAGTGATGAGGCCAGAGAGATAGAGAGAAACAGAGACAAGAGACAGAGAGGGAGAGAGAGTCTTTGTCCTCAGTGCCACTCTGTCCTTATTACTTTTCAGGTCTCAGATGTTGTCAATGTCGTTCTCTACAGTGTTGTCCCTTATACTGCCAAAATACAAGTAATGTGCCTTTTTCCAAAGAAAGGTCTGTTTCTGGGATTTTTTTTTTTCCTAATGACTGTTTTCCCCTTGGCAAGTTTTGACTTACAGTGGCTTTCTTGTTCTTGTCAGAAGTTTGTCACTGGAACATTTGAGGCCTGTTCAGAAAAGGCCGTGGGCCAAGCCAGTGGCAGCTTTTCCACTACAATCTGATTTCAGAGATATTAAAACATAAAAAGAGATATTAAGACATAGGAACATATACGCCACAGAATCAGTGAATATAATAGTCTACAAAGAGAATACTGCAGGCTAATCTCACTTGTAGGATACAGGCATACATATTCTACGAAAGGTATTAGCTTCAGAATCATATATCAAAAGAATTACCAAACACCAAACCCAAAATTATGATCACTAGTTGAGCAATTAACAAGCAGAGAGATGGGAGGAGGCATTTGAACTGTGAATATTGAGATCATTTAAACATTTATCCTCATCGTTATTGAAATCCAGTGCTGGAGATGTAAGCGACAGTCTTGGTTCAGCCGCCCACCACCCATGTGCCCTTGAGCATGCAAGCTCTGCCCTGCTTCTCATTGTCTCCATGTGGAAATAGGGCACACCTGGGTTTTTTCAAGGACTATTCTAGGAGTCTGTGAGCCCAGGACTATTTCTGAGCCACAGGAATCCAGTCCAGGTTTTACCTAGGTTCAGTACAAGTGAAACCCTTGGTTACTCAGGAAGAAAACTGGTCACACTGCCCAATAAATCTCCCTGTTCTTTAATTTCACACTACACTGGGGAGTTTAATTCCAACTCAAATGGGAATTTAAATTGACCAAGTTCTTCTCAGCCTACTCCAGGCAAATATACATGTCCCAACTCCGTTCTGAGTGCCCCATAAAAGCCAAGGTTAACCTCAATTGCTTTGTGTGAGAGTCACAGAAACAGTCATTAAACTCATTTTGAATGCCGCTCACACACCTAGCCATTCTCTCTTTCTACAATTTTTTTTATTAAGTGAGTTTACATATGCTTATTTACTTACTTTCTAATTATAGAAAAATTGACACAACAAAAGCATTTTAATTTTTTTCTTTTTTCATTTTTTTTTAGACCAGGGTTCTTTGTGTAACAGCCTTGTCTGTCCTAGAACTCGTTCTGTAGACTCAGGGAGAACCATCTGCCTCTCTCCCCAAGTGCTGGAATGAAAGACATTCACCACTACACATGGATTATTTAAAGGATTTTTAATCATATAGTTTAGTAGCATTAACTATGCCACAGTATAGTGTTGTGCGACCCCCTTATTTATTTGCATTTGACATTGACATTTATCAAAAAATAATAAATGAATCGGAGGTTGAGATGATGGTTCTCAGCAGTAAGAGTGCTTCCTACTCTTTCAGAAGACCCAGGTCTGGTTCCTAGAACTCATGTGATAGCCCACAACTGCTGGTAATTCCAGTCTCAGAGAGTTCCCTCTTTGAATCTCTGCAGGCTCCTGCACTCAGGTGGTACACTTGGACTTACTGCAGGCTCACACACATACAGGTAAAATAAATAAGTAAATCTTTTAAATTAATGAACAATCCAAAGCTAGGGATGTAACTCAGTTAGCAGAGGCTTGCACAGAGATCCAGGTTCGATTCCCAGCATGCCATGAACATGGCATGGTGGTTTATGCATTTAATCCAGCACTGGGAAGGTTGGGGACAAGCAGGGATACGTGAGATTCTGTAAAGAGTGAAAGAGTAGAGGAACATAGGTGGGGAAAGCTCTGCTCTAAAGACTTGGCCTAAAGAACCACTTCCATAACCTGAGAAGAAATGAAGAAGACATTTTTAAGGGGCCAAGTTTATTGAACTCTGTCACTTTCCAAGAACCTAAACAGTGCTGTCCTGTGATTGACAGCCAAGACAATAATGGTCATAGTCAGAATAATGTTTTAATCAAATTCAGGAATGTTCACACATGTTGGCCATAGGCCTTGAAAGTCTTTCATTTTGTGGCTGAGAAGAACAACAAAAGAATGACATCCGGGCCAGCAGGAAGCCATGGCAACCAAGTGAGATAGGATGAAAGTTTGTATAACTGGGAAGGAGCTGATGTGGTTGATAATCAGACCACTTTACTTGACATTAAATTTTAAAGTACTTAAACCCTAGAGCTGAAAAATTCAACTATATATATATATATCATATATATATGGTGATTGACTAGGAATCCATTAGTTAATGAAATAGGGCAAGCTACAAATATCAAAAAATTTAAAGGAAACTGGAGACCAAAACAGATGATTTTTTCTTTTAAGAAAAAAATAGAAACGTAGTTTCTCATGGCTCTTTTAATTGAGCCATCATTCACACTACAGGATTTAGGGTTTGGTCCAGTAGGGCCCTCCGCCAGGATGAATGGAGATGGCCCAGTCTGACCTCTCACTAGACCTGTACCAGCCTGTAGGAACCTCACAGACTCAGTTGCCCAATTCTGCTAGAACTCTTTGTCTCCCCTACTCTTAGATGTCAGAGACGTACTTCAAAGGACATCATTTTGGTCTGATCCCTTCTGTTCTAATCCTGACAAACTTCCACTTACTCTGTAGACCCCTTGTATGCTCAGGTAGGAAAGGACACAGACAAGCCTTGGCAAAATATTATTTGTTGTGGAGTCTGGCTCCAGGCCGAAACCCTGTGTGTGAACTTTGAAAGCTGACTGTGGGCTTTGCTTGGCGGGCCTCCAGGAGAAGCTGCAGTCACACACCACACTTGAAGCTCTGACAATTAATGACAACCTGAGCTGTAGTCAAGGATTTGCCTCCCTCTCCCTGAACCAGCCAGCCACAACCGTGTATGTATTTATCTTCAAAGCTCTGGTACTGCCCATGCACAGACCTCTTCTAGGAGTTGGCTGATCCCTTTCCCTGGTACTTGGTCTTCATTGAAAGGCTAGCTGGAGCACATGTCTACTTGTAACCCCTTTTCTGCCCTCTTAGATAATGGAGAAATACACAGGGGCCTCTCTTAAAGGCTCCTCAACTGTGAGGGGGCTGTGTCCACTTTAAACTGCATGCACCAGAAAAGTTTTACTAATGACCTAAGGGCCCAGTGATCAGGCTTATGGAAATAAGATTTTGTGTATCTCAGATGAAACTATGCAGATATTTAAGATGATGGACATAAATGAAAGAAAGTTGTTCATTACTCCATTTTGTACATTCAAAAAGTGCAGCAAGCAAAATACATAGCCAAAGTTACCTCTGGGGCTAGAATGGTGCAGCCATGATGGTTTTTCCTATCTGTGTTTCTACAGAAAGAGACAATAGAAATGATCATTTTTAATATCCATAGTCCTTAAGTAAGTGTGTGTGTTTCTGGGCGTTCATGTCTGAGTTAAAGCATTCATACAAAGACTAAGCTACCATATTGCTAAATGGTTTGTAGTACTGAATATTTAGATGTAGCTCAATTTCTAGTGCTTGAGAAAATAACTTTCAACATATGCATAGATTATAATATTGGCAGCTAAACTGAATAGTTAATGATCTGGAAAGACTTTCATAACATATTAAGTAATAGGTTTAAAGTGTCAAGTTACATAACTGTACTTTCATACCCTTTGACCCAGTTATTCCAGTTCTAAGAAATACTAGCACAGAAAAACAAGTGTAAATATTGTGTCATTTCAGTAAAGTATTAAAAGCTGCCCAAATTTTATCAGTGGAGAATGCCGAATATGGTATATTCACATAACAGAGTACCATCACCATTAAAAAGAATGAAGTCTTTATGGACAAACATAGAAAGTGTGATTTAAGTATTATAAAAAGTTATTATACATAAGAATAATTATACATATCTTATTATACATGTCACACACAGAAATGTAATTATATATGTGTATATATATCATACATAGACATAATTTTATATATAATGTATGAATATGTATGTGTGTTGTAGGATTGAACTTAGGACTTCACTTAAGCAGGGGATGGTGGGGAGAGGGGTGCATTTAAAAACAAAACATTAAGACTGAGTAATTCCTTCTCAGTTTCTATCCAGAGAAGAGCTAAGATAACCACCAGGCTTCCCAGCCTCAGAGGACTGGCTGGGTTTGAACTCTGGACATCTAACATGGAGGAGTATGGGAGTCCTGTTGAGACTCTTCCCCTGGATCAGGAGAGGGGAGGAAGAAGTTTAAGGCAGGCAGGAAACAGAAAGTGATGGAATACATGAACTAGGGGAGAACTGGGAACGAACTGGAGCATGAATGGGAGCCAGCTGAGGAGGAGGGGAGGAGGGCAGAGAGGGAGAAAAGTCAATAAAAAGAAATCACAGTGATGTATAGGTAGAACGACGCCATTATGAAACCCATTACTTAGTATGCTAGCCTAAAGGGCTAGAACAATGGGTCAGTAGTTAAGAGCATGTACTGCTCTCGGAGAGGACCCAAGTTTGCGTCCCAGAACTCATGTCAGGTGACTCACAGCCACCTATAGCCTCGGCCTCCACATGCATCTGCAATCATGGGGGACCATGTGCACACGAGTGCATACACACACACACACACACACACACACATTTAAAATAATAAAAAATCTTAACTTAAAAAAAAAAAAAAACAGTGAGCCATGGTGCAATAAAAGTAAAAAAGCAGGTTGGAGATGATGCTGGTTAGCCTTTGACACAATCCTAGACATACCTGGAAAAGGGGAACTCAGTTTAGAAATTGTATCCATTAGATTGACCTGTAGGCAAGTCTGTAAGAATGAAGTTTGGGTTTTTTTTTCTTTTTTTTGTTTATTTTTCTTTTCAATTTTTTATTGGATGTTTTGTGTGATAATCTGTCTGTGCTCCATATGCATATGCATACACTGTCCACGAGGCCAGAAGAGGAAAAGGTCCTCTGGAACCAGAGTTACAGATAGTTGTGAGCCACCATGTAGGTGCTGGGAACCTAATTCAAACCATCTGCCAAAACAGCCCCACATTTTCCTGATCAATGATTGATGCTCCAGGACCCAGCTCTCTGTGGAGAGTGCTAACTTTGGAAGGTAGCTCTGGGTTGTCTAAGGAAGCAAGCCAGTAAGCAGCTTTACCCATGGCCTCTGCTTCATTTCCTGTCTCTAGGTTCCTGCCATGAGTTTTCTCCAGTTGCTTTTGGTCACATGGTTTTATCACAGTTGTAGAAAGCAAAATAACAGGCTAGAAACCGGAGCGATGGCTTCTCTGCAGCTAAGCGTACTGGCTGCTCTTACAGAGAAACCAAGTTTGGTGGCTTCACAACCACCTGTAATTCCAAGTCCCTGGGGATTCAACACTCTCTTCCAGCCTCCTTCAGCACAGCATACACACAGTGTACAGTAGGCAAAACACCCATACACATAAAATAAAAATAAGTAAATATTTTTTAAAAAATGAAAGAAGAAAGCAAACTAAGATAGACATCATCTATTGTTTTATTTTGTTTTTTTCTGAGACAGGGTTTCTCTGTGTAGCCCTGGCTGTTTTGAAACTCACTCTGTAGACCAGGCTGGCCTTGAACCCAGAGATCCACCTGCCTCTGCCTCCCTAGTTCTGGGATTAAAGGCATGTGCCACTACCGCCTGGCAATTTGTTTTGGTTTTGTTTTTTTACTATAATGTGTACTTCTGTTTCCCACAAGTTTCCCCTGTGTATCTTGTTCCTCCCTGTCCTGTGAAACTCTGGGTCTGACAGATGCAGTCTATAAGACAGGTTCCTGTTGAGAGTCACGGTGGTGTTGCTTACCATAGGTAACAACCAAGTGAGCACTGACAGAGAGGACGGACCCCTTTAAAGGCTTGCTGGAGCTAAAGGAGTAACAAAGTGCTGCTTTAGGTGCACGGCTGTAATATGAGAAAGACAGCCTAACAAAACCTGCTAATTGCTCTGACTCAGTTTCTCCTGTTCACACAAGCCAGGCACCCACACACATAAGGAGCAGGATCTCCCTACTCACTTTGTAGGAAGTTATTTGGGTTGTGGCCCTCAGACAGTTCTAATCACTGTGTTATTGGAATCCTGCAGGGCACTGCCCCCTCTCCATCACAGCTATGGCTCTAGACCCCTCCCATTGACAGAAGTTTGACCTGAGCTGTCTATTAAGAGTTGTATCAGTTTCAAGGTTCTACACCTGCTGAGTCAGTTGTAAAGGAAGGCATCCATGTGCTTTTCCCTGTCCTGGTACTTCTGAGGCCTGATTGGGAAGCCCTCTGCCTTACCTTTCTGTTCAGCATCACTGACTTTTAACCATCAGTCTTCACTGTCTCTACTTAGATAGTGGTCAGCAATTTCAGGCTAAAATGCCTAGGATTTCACCTTCAATTCTGACAAGGAACAAAATGAAAAGGAAATCAAGATGAGAACCTAAAACAGAAATTATAGTTTTATGAAAAGAAATAGGATGGGCAGAAGTCTTAACTTAGTCAAGCTACAACAGTTAATATGTAAACATAAACTTGGGTAACAACAATACTTGGACCTATATGAAAACATTCCATCTCCAGCTGGACACAGCATGGCTTTCCTTCTGTTTCACCTTGAATTCCCCGCCCTACTTAAGAAGGCTCACTAATGGTATTTTATCTCCAGAGAGTTTCTACTATTGAGATATGCATACATATACTGTAGGTCTGCCTTCAACTTCCTGTTGGCATCTTGAGACTAGTCATTTATCTTGCCGTGTAAGTTGTTCCAACTTTGGAAACACTTCACAAGTTAGTTATCTTCAAAAAATGGCCCCAAAGTGTCAAGACCTAAATTCCAAAAAGTCTCTCAGATGATGCAAATGAAGAATTTATTTCAACATTGTTGGAGGAAATGAACTGTAAACATGGAGTATTTAATAAAAAAATGCAATATTAGAGATGCGAGATGATTCAGTGGGGAAAAGCATGTGCTGCTAACCCAATGACCTGAGTCTGATCTCTGAAACCCACATGGTGGGAGGGGAAAACTGACCCCTGCAAATTGTCCTCTGACCTCGAGAGGTCATACTGTATTTTGTGTAAGTGTGCACATACACACACACACACACACACACACACACACACACACACACACGTAAGTAAATTTATTTTTTAGATCAATTAATGCAGTGCTTGCCTGCTCTTCATGAGGTCCTGGGTTCAATTCTTAGCACCTCATATAAGCTGGAGGAGGTGGCCCACTTCTGTTACCCTAACACCCAGAAGACACAAACGGGAACACCAGAAATTCAAGTCACTCTCAGCTATACAGCAAATTCAAGGCCACCTGGGATAGCATGAGATCCTGAGCGACCAGGCATCAAATAGGCCCTGGGTGATTGACAATCCTTTCTCCTATGTGGATTCTAAGCTGTGCTTACTGCAATAGCAGAAGGGCTTGGAAGAGCAAAATTGATCATTTCATTGTGACCAAAGTAGAGAGATGGACAGACATAGGCAGGCTGAAAGAAGACAGAGCCTCAAGAATACAACCACCCTACCTTTTCCCATGACCTTTGAAAGGTCTATCATTTATTGATAATGCCATCAAAACAGGAAGTCTAGGAGGCTAAGAGAATGGATCAGTTGATGGAGTACTTGCCTGTAAGTGTGAGGAGCTGAGTTCAGATCCCAAGAACTTGTGTTTAAAAAACAAACACAAAACCTGGGTTTAGTAGCCTACATCAAACCCTAATTCAAGTGATGGGGACAGGGGGTCCTGGAGTTCATTGACCAACTATTCCAACTGGTGAGCCCAGTTCAGTGTTCAGTGACAACCTCCACCCCCACATGTAAGTGTATACTGCATACCTGCACACACATGTGTAATTCATACAACACATGCAAACACAAACAAAAACATAGCTTATTAGTGTTTTAATCACCTCAGAGATTGACGGGACAATTCAAGATGCTTGTTAAAAACAGTTAGTGGCAATTGTTCAACATCACAGCTGCCGGAGGCAACAATACCTGTTAGGGCGAATTAAATTCTGGCCAAGAAATTTAAAAGAGCCGGATGGTGGTGGCACAGCTTTAATTCCAGCACTTGGGAGGAGGAGGCAGGTGGATTTCTGTGAATTCTAGGTTAGCCTGATCTACAGAAGGAGTTCCAGAACAGCCAGAACAGCCAGGGCTACACAGGTCTTAGAGAGAGAGAGAGAGAGAGAGAGAGAGAGAGAGAGAGAGAGAGAGAGAGAGAGAGAGAGAGAGAGAGAGAGAGAAATGTAAAAGTCTGGAAAATAAAGTTAGGCCCTGTGGTCCATGCCTGTTTCACATAGCGAAATGAATTCCAGGCCAGGCTATGCTACAATGAGTCTCTCTCTCTCTCTCTCTCTCTCTCTCTCTCTCTCTCTCTCTCTCTCTCTCTCTCTCTCTCTCTCT
>PVIH01024218.1:0-23214 GCA_004025045.1 Sigmodon hispidus
GATTGGAAATGTGCTCTGGTTGTACATGTACAGACAAAAGTGAATGGGCAAGGCAGAAGAGGAGATAGGGCCTTCACTGGGCCATCTTGAAAATCCAGAGGGTGAGGGTCCTATCTGCTGGACAGACCATTAATTCTGGATAGATGCCTGCTTGAGCCTGTAGAGTTGGTACCAGTTTTGATATCCCAGGAGCTTGGCAGCTGAATGGGTGGTGAGGATCATGGCATAGGGCCCTGTGCTGATCGAGAATTTGGTAGCACAGGGAGAATGGGTCAGGCACATAGGCGTGGGGGTCAGAGAGACAGCTGTCAATATGTGAAGAGATAAAGGGCCTCAGAAGGACAAGGCAGGATAGGTACTCAGCTGGTGGATGAGTTTGGCCTGGGAGGTGGTGACTGAAAAGGAAGGCCCTTCAGTGAAGGGGCTACAAAGGGCTTGGGTCTGTAGGAGAGCATGGGGTGGCCAGGAGTTGGGGAAGGGCAATGGGAGAAGGGTGAACATGGAGAATGTGAGACAATTGGAGAGACTGATGAGCTGTTCTTTGATGACTCCATTGGCTTTCTGGACCTTTCCTGAGGATTGTAGGCACGTGGAGCTTTGGGGAAATATTGAGATTCTACATAGCTCAATGATTCTAGAAGTGAAGGCTGGCCCAATATCAATTTGGATGGTCTGTGGGATGACAAACCAAGGGATGATGACATCCAGATATACTAGAGCCACCACATCTGCTGTCTCCATGGAGTTGAAAATTCCTCCTACCCATCCTGGAAAGGTGTCAACAAGAGTTAAAAGGTAATATCATTTTATGAATGGACATGTGGGTGAAGTCAACCTGATGGTCCTTGCAAATTTGGTGTCCTTCAGCTGGTGCAGAGGCTGACAGGTCTGGAGGACCTCCTGTGGTGGTGTCCTCCAGCTGGTACAGATGCTGACAGGTCTGGAGGACCTCCTGTGGTGGTGTCCTCCAGCTGGTACAGATGCTGACAGGTCTGGAGGACCTCCTGTGGTGGTGTCCTCCAGCTGGTACAGAGGCTGACAGGTCTGGAGGACCTCCTGTGGTGGTGTCCTCCAGCTGGTGCAGATGCTGACAGGTCTGGAGGACCTCCTGTGGTGGTGTCCTACAGCTGGTGCAGATGCTGACAGGTCTGGAAGACATCCTGTGGACCGGCCTTAGCACTCATCTGGCAGGAGGAGTGAACCTGTGATATGAGCTTGAGGATGGGTGGGCTCAACAAAGGCTCTAAGAAACAGAACAAAGCTTCGGACCCTGTGTGTAAGGTCTTGTGGATATCTGAAGTGATGGATGGTACCTGGTCCTGAGGGAAGATGAGACAGTTATTTAAGTAGAACCCACAATCCTTTGTTGTTGGCCCCATTTTTCATAAATTTGTTCTTTTCCTTTGGTTGATAACAGTTTTGGTAGGAAGGTGTCAAAGACAAAATATGTTCTGCAGATCCAGTGGAGCTGGAGACCAGTGCCTGGCTACTTAGTTAAACCTGGCACTGCCTAAGGCCATGAGGTAGTTGGAGGACTGATGTCCCTAGCAATGGGCTATGGTTACTTCTGCAGGGAGCTGGTGCACCTCCAAGAGCTTGGTTATCATGGGTCTGTTAACTATGGAGGTTCCCTTGGTAGTGAAAAAGCCCCTATTCTTGCAGAAGCCTGATGGTAAGGGCTATTAGAAATGTATATTTGGAGTTAGTATAGATGCTAGCTATTGACCCTTGGTTACATGGAGTGCTCTAGTCGAGGTGATTAAGCCTTTTGTGAAGAGGTCCCATTGGCAGGTGGATTGCATCAACTGTTTTAGTGGAAGTGACCACCACATATGGTGCCTGGAGGATTTGTGACCTAATTATAAGAAAGTTTCCATCAACAAAGAGGTGAGTTTGGGGTTTGTGAGAGGATGGTCTAGGAGACAAGGTCTCTGTGAAGATAAGGCCTTCCTAGCCTCCAGGCCAGAGTGAGAGGGGGAACCAGGGGAGAAATAAGAGGGAGGAGATTTGCAGGGTTTAGTGCAGGGCTGGAGGCCAAGATAATTTGGAAGTTTCCTATAAATAGTAAGTCAGTGGCTCGGACTTGTGTGGCCCTAAGAAGGGAGAGAGAAGTATGAGTCAGAAGGTCTGAGAGGCAGTCAGTGGAGTTTACAGTGGTTGGCTGGAACACAGAGTTCTTAAAGCCTCCCTTGTAAGTTCAGCTGGTGCTGCTAGGGCTCTCACACAGGACTGCCATCCACAGAAGGTAAGGTCCAATTGTTTGGACAGAAAAGCAATGGCCCCATTTGAAGGCTCAGCCTGTTAGAACATAACCTGGTGTCCACTCCCAACCTTTCATCTGTGTAAAGGTGATAAGGTGCTGAGGGTCTGGGAGAGCAAGTGTGGAGACCATTAGAAGGGCATCTCCCAGTAAAGAAAAGTGGCACAGACAGTGGCTGGGAGGGTGAGGGGCCCCTTGGAAGTCTCTCTGGCTGCTTTGTAGAGGGGTTTGACCACAATGACAAAGTGAGGGATCCAGTGACAGAAGAATCCCATCAGGTTCCAAAATGAGAGAATCTGATCTGATATCATTGGGGACTCTAAATCCTACAGGGCTTGGATTCTGTCAGAGGTGAGGTCTTAAGACACTACACTGAGCTGAATGTCCAGATTCACTACAGTATGAAATCATAGCTGAGACTTAGATGGGGAAACACAATATTCCAGGAAGCTGAAGATGTTCAGAAGCAAAGAGCCAGCTCACAGGGACAGAGACACGGAGGGGTAACAGAGAAAGAGGTCATTTCTGCATTGGGGGAGTGTGCTAGGACCAGGGACAAAGGTGAAAAGGTCCTGAGCCAGGGCTTGGCCAAGAAATGAGAGCTGTCCCAGAAACCCGAGGGAGAAAAGTCCATGTAAACTTTCTAGAAGACCTGGTGTCACAAGGCAAAGAGGGAATGTGGACCAGGCTGGGTGACTTGAGAGTCAGTACTTCTGTAAATGCCGAGAGCGAATATTCAGATTTGGCAAGGAGGTGGAAAAAGAAATGATCTTGGCAACCTTGACAATGGGTGTGTAACACAAAACTCTGCATGCCCTCTGCAGGGCTCGGCAGGGAGACTTCCTGCCCAGTCATCACCTGCCCACTCATCTTCTCAGACTGTAAGTGGCTCCAGCTGGAGGAACCAGCTTCAATCTTCCACTGTTGCTTGTGCTGGTTGAGGTCTCTGCGGGAAGGTGAGTTCTGGGAAGGGACCTCTATAGCTCTGGGAAAATCTGGGGACACCAGAGCCCTGGACTAGTCAGTTTACAGTTGAGACCTCTGTCTGCTGCTGGAGTTGGATGGAAAACAGCCCTCAAGGTCCTAAAAGAAGGGGATGGAGCCTCAGGGAACCAGAGGGTGACTCTTGCAAAGATCTCCAGGAGGAGATGGGATGAAGGAGTGAGGTAACAGGCAGGCCACAGATGAAATGCTTGAATTCACAGCCCAGAAGTCTGGAGAAATCTACAGGCATCTGCGTCGATTACTTTAGATTCCTCCCCTCTCTATGGAAAGTTGGAGTCACCCTGCCACCAGCGGGGCAAGGCATGAGGAACCAGGGTCTAGATGGCAGACACCTAATCCTTCTTCTTGCTCTGACTTTGATTTTGCTCCCTGGAGTCCCACAGGACTGTCACTGTGCACCTCCTCACTCAGGTGAGTTCTTGGGATCTGATGAGGGTTGGGGAGGAGTGTGTAGACTTAGGACCTGAGTAACTAAGAGAGCTAGGCTTCCCTGTGGAACCTCACAGACCTCTTCAGACACCCATTACTTCTGTGGGCTCCTTCTGGTTCTTCAAGCATATTCCTGGCCTCACCTCACACTGTACTAGAACTTGAAGAGGAGACAGGTGTAACCGAAATAGGTATTGTACAGCCTCTCCTCCTCCTAATCCTTCTGCCCCATATCTGCATCTCCTCCAACTCCTCACTGAGAAGAGCAGGCCTCCGAGGGAGATTAGTCAAACATGTATAACAATCTACAATAAGACCAAGTACATAACATCACATCAAGGCTGAGCAAGGCAAAAAAGCAGGAGGAAAATGATCCCATAAACAGACAAAAAATTCATATACATCCCTCTCCCATTTTTAGGAATCCCACAAGAACACCAAGATATTCAGTCATAATATTTATGCAGAGGGCCTGGGTCAGATTCCTACACTCTCCCTGTTCTCTATGACCCTTGATGACACACAGTCCATTGATTCTGCAGGCCATGTTCTCATGGGGGAAGTTTTATTTGATAACATCTCCTTTTCTATATTTCACTGAATAATTAAATTTAATACTTGATAAATTTATTTTAACAGGGAAGTATATAAACAAACAAATGGATAGGTAGATAAGTAAATAAACAGATAGATTTCCCAACTTTCAGTGAATTCCTGTGTATCTACATAATGATATGTCTCCTGTGTATAAGACTACATATCTTCTTTTGTTCAGAGCAGAGGCCTGAAAGACCAGTGTCCTAAATATGCTGGGATGGAAGAACTAGGTGAAGAGAAGGAACAGTTTCCTATAGTTTACATACAGATGCCCTTTGGAGGATAGGGTAAGGGTATAATAACCCTGTAGAGGATCCCAGAGATCTAATTCTCATCTTGCAGTGGAGGGGCTCATGGGCACTAGGCCAAGGCCTGTACTCACAGGTTGTACTCTCCATCTGTGCCAGGATGCAGTGTTTCCCCAGGAAGTCTCTCCTGAATACCCAATGAACATGATGAACTTCCCATCTTTACCAACGTGCTTCCTTCACATCTCTGTCCAAAGGGCTGTCCTGTATATTTTGTTAATCAAACTTGGTAAACATCATTGAAACTGATTGTCAGGTGAATACTCCTGATAACACTGTGTGCATCTGAGGGGTCCATGGTAGCAGCAGAAGATTTTAACAACCCAAGACAGTTAGAGGTGGCACAAAGCTAAGAAAATGAACATTAATTGACTTCAAGAATAAAGGTGTCTTCCTCTCACCTGCCCATCAGCCCTTCTAGAAGGAGTCTTGGTATCCCAGACAATGATTCTTTACTTCCTGCTTGGATCTCCTCTGCATGTTCCTCTCACAGATGTGCACTTTCCTTGCTTCAACTTCACTGTGGAGGTTTATTCAAGACCTGGAATGTCCTGGCTTAATGTCCAGTGCTCAATAGATGAAATACCTTTAGTCAAGTACAATAATGTCAACAGAGCCATACTCATGGGTCACTTGGGATAAGAAGTAAATGCCACCAAAATATGGACACATTTGACTCAAACGCTTGAAGAAAGGGGACAAGAGTCCAGGAAGATGCTATCATACATCACAATGAAGACAACTGAGACCAAGGGTAAGTACAGAATGGGATGCAGCACCCAAGAAGATTCTCCAGGGAGAGGAAGGGAGAGCACATGTGGGAAGGGCACTTTAGGAGCATCTGTGTAAAAGAGGTAAACGCTAGCCCAACCATGGAACACCATGTTACACTGTGAGCAGTAAAGGGGAAAAGGGGGAAGGAAAATATTTCTGTCCTTAACCTACAGAGAAAGACTTGAACTTTTGGGAGGTGGTGAATATATCAGGAGAGGAAGATGATAACTTTGTATGTATTTTCAGATCATCTTACATTGCAAGTCAACATGTGTTGTCAAAATGAAAGAAAACAGAACACTGGTGCCTCCTTGCTGTTCTTCATTAATAAGGAAAACTTCATATTATTTGATGCAAAGAACATGACATGGACAGGGATTAATCCAAAAGGAAGAAGTGCTACAAAGGAATGGGAAGATGACACGGAACTAGGGAAAGATCTCAAGATGTTCTCCATGGGAGACTGTAGTCACTGGCTCAATGAACTCTTAAAGCACTTGACAGAAATTCCAAGTAGGTAGTTAACTAAGTTTGTACAAGGTAGCCTCAGCAGGGAAGGAATTAGGGAAACTAAAGGTCTAATGACTTCCCTGGATGTTAGCCTGTGAGCATAATGGTAAATTTGGTAAACTGAATGATTTCTTGGTGGTCTTCCTGGCTGGAGAGCCACAAATGAGCATATGGATTTAGCACCACCCTCTTTTCTGAGTGTACCTCTTTATATTTCTGGTTCCTCATTAACCAATGGACCAGGAACCAAATGGTATACTATTAGACATAGAAGATTATATGGAATTTATAATATTCCATGGCCTTCATTTCTAGCAGCATTTTGATCACCACTGGTGACATCTCATGGAGGCTTTAATAACCTTCATCAGAAATAATTAAATGCCAATAACTATGACAATGATTGAATGTTCTAACTCTAGTAATTATGTCACACTTAAGAGAATAGATGAATATTTGCTTCCCTTAATAGCAAAATAAGATCCTTGTGGGTAAGGTATCTACAACTCCATTTCATCTCTCTATGGAGAACCTAGTATAATAATTGTTACATTTGACTTCCCTGGGCTTCTGCAAGATAACAGATACTAATAATGGTTAATTTTATGTTTTCCCAAATATTTTTAGGACCAACAGTCAAGATGTCAGATGATGTACAGCCTACATCATATTTTCCAGAAAACAGAGGGATTATCAGGGCAGACACCATTGCAATCATTATTGTTGCTCTTATGGCCAGTCTCTTCACATTTGCCATCTTCCTGAATAGAACAGGTGAAGTGTGGCTGGGGAAGGCTGTGCATGCTGTGGGGAAGTCTGGAAAAGTTTTGGAAAAGAAATCCCAGTGGCTTCACTTAAGTGTATCGCTCCATCAGAATGAGTCACCTTCTTAGTTATAGGCTCTTCTCAGGTGGGCTGGGAATGACTGTTGAGGTAGATATGGCCAGCATAGGTAGCACAACTCTGCAGTCAGAAGAGAGATAGAACAGGAGAGGTCTTTTCAGGTATAACAAGACCCATGATGTAGACAATTGAATGGAGTATTATTTTCTCATGACCAAACTCCAGGTTCCTCCTTTGATTAAATGATGTTTGCTCTCTAAGGATAATATGATGTTGGATAACAGTGCTTTATGGCATAGATATTGTATGTCACCTTCTGTTTCTTCACTAGAACAGGAGAAACAGCATTACTACACTAGCTCTAAAAACTTAATAAATGCATTAGGCCCTGCTAGCCTGGAACTTGTGATATAAACCTGGCTAGACTCAGACTCAGAGCTCTGCCTCATTCTGCCTCCTGAATGCTGTGATTAAAAGTGTGTACCATCATGTCCAGATAGACTAATCCTTTCTAGCAAAAATCTAACATTTTTGGACTCCAAGTATGTCCAAGTAGAAATGAAGCAAGCTTCCAAATTTCACATTTGTATGGGCTTCTAGCTAGAGCCTTGCTAATACCCAGTCTATGTACTAATTTCAAGAACATTTGCAAAGATATTTTTAGCAAAATGATCAGGACTCACCATTTTACTCTGTCTCAGTTCCTTCCATTTTAGATGTCACTAGGGTTAGGGTTCATATGTTTTAGGAGTTACAATTGTATTTATTAAAAATTAATGGGACTTATCTATGTGAACAATCCTGTCTGTATGCAGTTGAGAAGCCAACTGTGTTATCTCATTAAAATCCACATGTAGCAGATTGCGGTGGCAAGTCAATTAGCCTTTAAGCTAGTATGTGTTGGCCCTGTGTAACAGAAAAGATGAAGTGTGATATATCTACAGACAGAGGGAAAGGTCTGCCCCAAGATCAGATTCAGAGCCTCAGGAGGCTACCCAGTTTCCAACTATCACTCAGTTTCCATGTAAGAAATGATTTATCATCTGCAGAGTCACTGACCCAGTCATTAGTGGCATCCCTATCACTATGAAAAAAATTAAATACTACAGGAGATGAGAGGCAGGTAAGGTCCATTACATCTTGGTCTCAGGGAGGAACCCACATGGATGGCATAGAATCCCTTCCCAGTGTGTGTCCTGGGCATTGAAATTGCTCTAGGAAAGTTCTTGTATTTTTCAGGTCACAGCAAAAGCACAGGGATTTGTGGACTCATGTCTTCCATCTTGTCATCATAGCAGAGATTCAGCTCAGTTGTCATGTCTGTCCCATGAGCTCTTTATCCACAGCCATCTCACTGACCCTGGGACAGGAAGGGGTCACAACTTGTGCTGTGCTATGGTACAGTAGAGTGGCCAGAGGGCCACTGCTCTATAGTTCTCTTCAATAGGAAGATATCCAAGAGGTGCTTCCTAAAGACATTTCTCCATTCAATTATCTATCTTGTTCTGAAGCATTTAATGTTCACCTGTCTTTACCTAAATGCATGTAAAACTTTTCAGAAAAATGTCACAATGATCCTTCTGCTGGGTCTTGCAATGAGTAAGGGGCACTGGAGGGAACTACAATTCAGAATGCTCTTGGTAGGTAAAAATCTCAGAAACACTTTTAATAAGGGTTAATGTTTACTAAGGACAGTAAGGAAGACCCTTTCTCTGCAAAAGAATATATGGACATAGGGCATGTGGGTAGTATGAACGAATATGTATATATATAGTGATATATATACATAATAGTCATCACCTCTATCAACATACAGGCACCCCATTAAGAGCCTTACAGAAGGAAAATGGTTCATTCTTGTGGGCTGAGTTTGAGTTATGAAGATGAGGCCCAGATTTTGTAACCTCTGTGAAGGACACATCCATATACCACAAGAATCTGTGCCATGCTACCATACAGTCACCTCCAGCATTGGGACCTGAGAGTAAGGCACCAGGATGTGAAGATGGACGAGGTCTAATCTGTGGAAGAGAAGAGTCTGGTACTCACTGATTCTGTTTGCTGACACCTAGGAGAAGGCATTCACTTAGAGCACTAGGGGGCTGTTAACGGGTTCACATGGGCTTAAAGCTGGTGATTAAATGACTCTTTGTAGAGCTTAAATCACCAAATCCCCAAATAAAGCAGGAGAAGTGAGAATCCCAGTGGCAGATGATGGGATTTTGTTTTGTGATGCTCTTGTTGTTTTACCATTTTCTGGTTGCTTTAAGAGCACAAAAGTGCCACAGACTAACTGTGTCTGTCATGATCACCTAAAGGACCTAACAGTTACTTTCAGGGCCTTTGACGACTGCATTCACTTTCCACTATTAGTTATGCCATCTGCTGTGATGGGCAAAGCTCTTGTTGTCCATGTGACTTCCCTTGGAAGCACAGAGGACCTCCTCTTAAGATGCTAAATCATGCTGCTTATAGTTCAACCCCTAGAGTGTCCTAACCTCTGGATTTGTTTGAATGAAAATGGCACCCAAAGACTCAGATGTTAGAGACTCAGATGTTAGAATACCTGGTCCCCAGTGGAGGAGCTATTTGGGAAGGAGTAGGAGATGTGGCCTTGCTGGAGGAGCTGTGTCACTGGAGGTGGGCTTAGAGATTTCTAAAGACTTCTACCATTCCCAGTCTATTCCCTTTGTGCCTCAACTCAAGGATTAAAATGTGACCTCTCAGCTGCTCTCATCCCATGCTGTACTCGGCCATTATGGACTCCAAGCCTCTGAAAGCGGAAGCCAATTAAATGCTTTGTTTTCTCAGTTGCCTTAGTCATGGTGTTTGTCACAGTAAATTACTATGTAACTAAGGTAACAGAAGTAACTAAGTAGAAATGTGATTATTTCAGTTAGGGCTTTTATTGTTGTGAAGAGAAACCATGAACACAGCAACTCTCACAAAGAAAACATTGAATTAAGGGAGGCTCTCTTAGTTCATTATCATCATGGTGGACAGCACAGCCACATGTAGGCCCAAGTGGTGCTGGAGTTGAGACTGCTACATCTTGCAGGCAACAGGAAGTCAACTGTCCAAAAACACCTCAGAGTCCACCCCCACAGTGACACACTTCCTTACAAGGCCACACATGCTAATAGTGCCACTCCCTTTGGGGGCAATTTTCTTTTAAACAACCACATTCTATTCCCAGACCCACAAATGCTAATAGCTATATCATAATATAAAAATGCATTGAGTCAAACTTCAAAAGTCCTCATAGTCTATAACAGTCTCAATCTTCTTTCAAAGTGTCTTCTCAGCCACATGACAATCTCTTAACTGTAATCAACTATAAATATCCAAATTAGAAAGCAAATCACACACTTCCAACATATAATACACAGGATATACATTACAATTCCAAAATGCAGGAAAGGAATCACAGCAAGGAAATACAGGAGCAAAGCATGACTAAACACCATGTGGGTAAACTTCAAATGCTGCATCTCTACATCTGATGTCAAAATGCTCTTTAGGTCTCCATTGTCATTCAGATTTGTTTTCTGCCATGATTCTTTCTCTTGGGCTGGTTCCACTCCCTGTATCAGCTGTACTTGGCAGGCTTCCCACAACTCTGGCATCTCTAACATCTTAGGTTCTTCTGGGTAAACCAGGCTTCTCCTTAACAGCTTCAGCCAATGGCCTCTCTCCTAGGCCTCCATTCAAGGACATTCATGGCACATCCCTGGCCTCAGTATCTTTATCCCATAACTCCTTTCTTCTGTCCTTAATCTAAACCCACTTGGCCAAAGCTGCTGAGTTCTGCTGTTTTCTGGGGCTGCAACACTATTTCCTCATTCAGTTACATATTCATCAGCTTTTTGTCTTTTAATGCCTAAGTATGAATGTCTTAAAAGATGCTCTGTAGACTAGGCTGGCTTCAAACTCAGTGATCTGCCAGGCTCTGCCTTTCAAATATGGGATTAAAGGCATATTTCACCGCCAACCTTTTTTTTTTTTTTTTTAATTTTCACAGGTTAAATATTACCCTGAGGTTACTATTCCATTTATTCAATTTCTAAATTTATTTATGTCTCCTGAAACCTCTTGAGTCAGTCCCCACAGATCAACAACTCACACCATCACCACTGTCTTTCATGCTTCTACTAGTGTGGCCCATTCAGCAGTGCTAAAATCATGCCACTGTTTTCATTGCCCAAAGTACCCCAGTTCAAATTCTTCAAAACAAACCCATGGTCAGGCATTTCACAGCAATATCTTAGTCCATGTTACCAATTTCTGACATAATTAGAATTTTCTTTGCTCTGATAAGACACTGTAACCATGACAACTCTTATAAGTCCCACATTTAATTGCGGGTGGCTAGCTCACACTTTGAGAAGTTCAGTCCATTATTATCATGAAGAGGTATGTGGCAGTATTCAGGTAGACTTGGTACTGGAGCAGAGGGTCCTACATATTCTAGGCAGCAGTAAGTCAGTCTACTGAGGGAAGCCTGAGAAAAAGATACCTCAAAGTCCACCCCTCAGTGATACACTTTCTCCAGTAAGACCCCACATCCTAATAATGCCACTCACTTTGGGGGCCATTTGGGAGTCTGACCAAGGGGACAGGTGACTTACCAGGTAGATCCCTTTCTGAAAAATTTTGTCCTCTGGTGTCCTGGGAACCAAGCTGACCCCAGACAAAAGCCAAAATGCCGGTTGCCATCTCATCTCCATGATTCTGGTTAGTTTTGGCCTCCAAGTGAAACTACTGAGTTCCCAGAAGGTCAGTGTACCTTCTTGAAGATTTTGCAAAGAATTGACATCATTTCAAAACTAATCCATGAAACTTTGTCATAGACAGTAAGATAAATCTAAGCTCTGAGAAGACTCGGTTATCTACATAGTTAAAACAGACAAACATTTATACTGTTATCTTGACAAAAAAAAAAAAAACAAAACCTTTTGTACTTTTAGAAGTTTAAAATAAAATAGCATTTTTTTAAAGGTAAAATATCTTCCTGAGACAAAAATTAACCTTCTCGTTTTTGTTGATCAAATGAATTCACCACAGAAATCTCATATTATACAAAAACATTTTGTTTTTATTTTGACAGTATTTTCATATGTATAATATTTCATATCCCTTTTTTACCTATGCTGGGTCCTCTCTGTTTCACTTTATTTTCTAAAATTATTCACATTTTAGGGCTCTTCTTTAATGTCTCCAAAGCCTGGATAGAGGTCACATGTGACCTCTTTCTAACGTTGGAGTGCTATTGATTGTTTTAGAACCTAATGTCAATCATCTGGTGATATTGTATGGTTTGTGTAGGTCAAGTTTATGTTTGTAACTTTGTTACATTTGCTTACGCCCAGTGAATTAAAAGGAATTATAAATAGATTTACATGTTCACCTTTATGTAGAAGCCAATTTATATTATCTCCTTTGGGGGAAAACTTATCATTGAAGCATATGCCTATTAATATCACGTAGATCACAATACTCCTAAAGGTAGATAAGAAGATCATCATATCATAGGCTTAACTTGCAACTGGACCCACAGAGCAAATGGCATCTAAGCAGTTACTCAGCAGGATAGAAATTCTCTATAGAAATCAAAGGACATAAAGATGAGTGTGTCTCATCAGAGTTCTTCCATAGTGGACATTCAGAGCTAAGTCACAGAGGCCTCCCCTAAGCACCCTGGACACAGCTTTAATTCTTCCCTGACTTCCTTGCAGGGAGTTCCCAGGCCAGTGTGTGCTGAGAGAGCACTGGGCAGGGATGTCCCAGAGTCCAGGTCACTGTGGCCCCACAGCAGCTGCAGATGCTCACTTGAGCTGTAGGAATGGGATTGACTAGTGGGTAAGCTGTTCCCTGGATGGGAGAATGAATGCTGGCTGCTACTGAGAAGCTCGCCAGAGCCAGGAGTGTGGAGCAGGCCTATAATCCCAGCACTCTGGAGCAGAGGCAAGAGATTTCTGTGAGTCTGAGGGTAGCCTCTATGGTGATAAATTTTATATTTAATAAAAAACAGACTGGAATATCAGAGAACAGATCTACCCAGAGTCAAGCCATGGGGGTCAGATAGTGATAAATCACGACTTTAATCTCAGCATGGGAAAGACCAAGTGGTGAACTATGTCTTTAATCCCATAACTCCAGAGACAGAGATCTTTCTGTGTTTCTGTGAGTTCAAAGACTGACAACTAACAATAAAAGCTGAACCCTTTCATGGCAACTCTAGGATTATAATGTGAAGTTGAACCTGAAAGTGAAACAACTGGGCAAAGAAGATAAGGCATGTGGAGGCACTTGGTGTTGTATTATCTGTAGAATCAATGAGCCTGGCTGAGGACTGTTGATCAAAGCATTCATTCCTAGAAGTTAGCTGGGTGAGATTTGAGTGTGATCTGTTTCTCTTTCTGATATTCTGGATTTACCCCATATCTTGCTCTGAGTTTTCATTAAATATACACTAGAGTTTGCATTTAAGCCTGGTTTACAGAATAAATTCCAGAACAATTAGGAGCTGCACAAAGATACCCTATCTGAAAAGACAAAGAAGGAGAACCTCCCCCAAAAGAAAACTGTTTAAGTGAGAAGCAGTTCAGGGTGGAGTGGAGACAGAGCTGAGTCATGAAGCACTTGCCCTGTAGCATGCAGGCCAAGTGTGAGCCCCAGGACCCGAGATTTAGAGGGAAGGGTGGTACAGCATGCAAGCCATCTCAGGAGTGCTGAGGTAGGCACAAGTGGACTCTTGGGGCTCACTAGCCAGCCAGCCTAGCCTAACTACATGGTAACCCCCAAGTCAATGGATCCATCTGTCTCAAGCTAAATGATGGAAGACAGGTAGAGAACCACAGTCTTGTTAGATCTCTGCCAACCCCCACATAAGCATGAGCACAGAGTGTGTGGGCTTTACCCCACCCATGGGCACACAGCCCTGCCCAGCAATACACAGGGGGAAAGAAAGCAAAAGTAACAAATGTGAACAGAGTTACAGAATTCCTCTCTGCTACTGCTACTTTTTCTATAAAACTGGTTTGTGAAGTTGTTTGTTTTATTTTCTGAGATAATACTTTCCCAAGTAACCCTCTCAACAGAGAGCTGCCTCAGCCTTCCAAGGTCTGGGATGAAAAGCAGATTCCACTATGAAGAGCAAAGAAGCTGCTTTCATTTTCAAAACTCCAGGCTTGTAAGCAAGAGTACCTGCATCTCATCCTCCATAACCCATACAAAACCTCCAGTAGTCATGTGCCTGTAATCTTGGACATAGGAAAATTCCTAGGATTTGAAAACTGTCCAGTGTTGCCAAACCTGTGAGCACTGCACTTCAGACGAAGATATTGACTCAAAAATCAGAGTTCACCTTCTTCAAGACCTGAGCACACCCAATGCTGACTTCTGGGTTCCACAGGCAAAATGAGGGACATAGAATTGACTAGAAAAGCACAGCTTTCAGACTGGGCAAGAAACAACTCTGATTTCCCCAGTGGGGCAACACTTCTTAGGTTGCTAAGACATAAAAAAGAAGACAAGAACTGTCTGCAGGAGTATGAAGAGAGAGGAGGGGGTGGTGTGGAGATGGGTAGCCATGGCCAGAGAGGTGCAGGAAGGCTCCCTAGGAGGCAGCAGGAAGCTGGAGGCCCCAGAGCTGGGGAGTGGGGGTGGGGTGTAGCTTCACCACAGAAGCAAGCACACTAGAGCCTGGGTTACCTGCCTTCTCCTTGCATATCCCTAGGGCCATTTTCTTTGTCTTCTGTCCAGGTTTGCTGTCCCAAGGTCTCCAAGGACAGGCCAGTGAGTGCCTGTTGGAAGTAATCCAGGGCTCCTGGGCACTGTGGATGCAGAAGCCTGGAGACCCTGCTTCTGTGTGCTTCCCACAGCCTGATTTCCCCCTGGAATGAGTCCCTGGGGTGACAACATTGCCATCCTCAGGAAGTGGGGACCAGCCTTCAGGGACCCTTGTCTGGGGTGGCTCGAGAAGGACCTGGGCAAACAAATGAAATTAGAAACCAGTTGTGACTAGTCAATGAGGAACTGACTAAAATTCATAGCATAAATTTCAAAAATGTTCTATGGGTAGAGTCATTGGCAGGAGAGACTGAGGCTTTCCCCTCATTTTTGACTGCTCAGGTTATTCCTAGTACAGACCAAGCTTGGAGAAGAATCACTGACTAACGCAACAGTTAAGTTACAACCAAAAGTGTCTGTGAAAGCCACTTGTAGGTCAGGCCCAAACAAGAAGCAGGAAGCCACAGGTCTCATGGTTCTGTTACAGCCAGAATCCCTTTGAAGGGCAAAAGGGCAGGAAGAGAAGCCTCTGATCAAGATGCCCACCAGCTTCTGGATCCTTATTTCTCTGCTATTGTTGACTGTCTTGGCTTATGAGGACCCCTCACATGCACATGGTGTCACTAGCAGGATTTATGTCGTAGTATCTGTGTTCCTGGGACTGAAAATCCACCGAACACACAGGAAAAGGAGGCATCATAGACCAACTGCTAAATTAGACATGGAGCCTGGGTAATCGGGCAAGGCCTCCTGGAGTCATGCTGCTCCTTGGCATGGGGAGCAGAGCTGTCATGTCACTGTGGGTACTGTCACCTGTGGGCACTGTCACCTGTGGACACTGTCACTTGGACACTGTCACTGTGGGCACTGTCACTGTGGGCACTGTCACCTGTGGGCACTGTCACTGTGGGCACTGTCACTGTGGGCACTGTCACTGTGGGTACTGTCACTGTGAGCACTGTCACTGTGGGCACTGTCACTGTGGGCACTGTCACTGTGGACACTGTCACCTGTGGGCACTGTCACTGTGGACACTGTCACTGTGGGCACTGTCACCTGTGGGCACTGTCACTGTGGGCACTGTCACTGTGGGCACTGTCACTGTGGGCACTGTCACTGTGGGCACTGACTGTCCTTCTCCGTGTTCTCACTGGGTCACTTCACACATCAGTGTTGGCATCAGATCTCAGATTCCCCATGTTAAACCACACCCCTAACTCCTTCTCAAAGAGAGATCTCTGTCTGTGACCTGCTCCAAGACCTGATCTCTCTCCCCTTCCTCAGACAGTTTCTCCCCAGCACAGTTATGGCCCCCGGTCTCCCAGTCATCACTAACAGCAACAGAGACACAATATTATAGAGCTGTTCCTTTCAGCAGACTGCACTCACAAGCAGGAAGTCCTGGAGAGGATTACACATATTCTCTCTCTCTCTCTCTCTCTCTCTCTCTCTCTCTCCCTCTCTCTCTCTCTCTCTCTCCCTCTCTCTCTCTCTCTCTCTGTGTGTGTGTGTGTGTATGTGAGAGAGAGACTAAAATCTAAAATAAACAATAGTTTTTAAAAGAACTTTTTAACAAATTTTCAATATAATGACACTAAAAAATATTGTGAAAAACCCTCTTTCCCTTCTCCCGCCCCAAAACATCCGCTATGCGGTGAGTGATGGAGGATTCAGAACCTCCTCTTCTGTCCCCTTTGTCCAGCTTCCCCTTTCCTTCTCCCCTCTGCCTCTTCTACTGCCCGCTTCTTCCTGTCTCCGTGGACCGCCCCCTTCCCCTCTCTGCTGCTCCTAAGGCTAGAACGCGTACTTGAATGGCTGGGATTCTTTCTCACTCAGGACACCACACTGGAAAATTGGTGGACAGGAGCATGAGCCCCGGAGCCAAGATGTGCTAGTGACTGAAGGGCACAAACTGGGCACTTTCGTAATCAGAGAGAATAAGCATCGGTTGTCTGCGAGAAAAATCCACTTAGAAGTTTGATGAAAGGAAAGTTTTATTTAAGCAGATTCTTGGGATTATGAATGTGATCTAAAGGAATAATCTCTGATATAATGTCCCAATATGCATCAACAAATAACAATGATAATAATAATGATAAATGTCCCAGAAGGAAGTGTTTATCTATATACCTTTACATTCAAGTAAGGAAACAGTTTTATAACCGCCTACAAGTGAGCTGAAGGGAGCTGCATTGTACCATGCCCTAAAGGTGGTGCTGGTTCCGCCTTCCACCTTTCTCGATGGTGAGTGCTCTGGGGAGTAAACAACTCCGTATTGGCTGTAGGCAAGGATGGTGGCTTGCTTCCGGCGCCTGGGGACCTATGGGCAATGTCCACATGGCTTACCGGGATTGGGGGCCCAGAGGGTATTTATCCACCAGCGGACTTCCCCCTGGGGTCATTCGTCATTCGTGAGAGAGTGGTCGTTCGTCATACGTCTGAGAGTGAGAGTGAGTGAGTGCGAGAGTGAGAAACAAGAAGATAGTTAAAGGCCAGAATAAACTGCAAAGAGAAGGATCCGGTGTTGTGTGTTCCTTGCTGGCGAGGCTGCGCGCGACAGTGAGCCACAGTAATATTGACTACACAAGGTCTCTAAGAGGCTGGGACTCACCCCATAGGCTAGACAGGCTGACCACTGACCCCGGGGTTCTCCTACCTCTGTCTTCTTAGTCCTGACAATAAAGCACACAGCACCATGCCCGGCTCTGTTACTGGAGTTCTAGGGATCAAAGCTGAATCATCATGGTTGTGACCAAGGCCCTTTACCACTCAGCTATCTCCCTGTGCTTTGGACACACAGGCCTTTTAGTAGTCAGTAAACAGCCAGAATTTTATGGAGATAATGCCCATGTGTGTAGCATGAATTCAGATTGCAAGAAAGAGACTCTGAGCCAAATATCAGAGAAGACTGAGATATCAGAGAGAGGAAGCACCACAGTCAGTTCTCACCCAGCTGTCTTGCAACATCCAAAGTCTCGCTCCTGGTTGCTTCTGCCTGTGCTTTTGCCTGTCACTTCTGCTGGGTTCCTAAGAGGCCTTATACACCCTTCTCATCAGATGTACCCCATCCAGGTTAGCATTAAAGGTATGAACTACTCTATTTCATAGCTAACATTGAATTCACAGCAACAGAGGAAGTTCTGTCTCTGGTGTTATGGGATTAAAGGTGTAGGTCCTTACTCTCAATTTTCCTGTGCTGGGATTAAAGATGTGAGCTATTGAATCTCAGCTGTTTGCCCTTGTACTCAAGGATCAAGAAATTCCTGAGCTGTCTGCCTAGGTTTTGACTGTGTGCTGTCTCTCCAATATTTAAGGTTTTAATAAATATGTAATATATCATCACACATGTGCTCCAGAAATAGCTCACAGGAACCTTGTCAGAGCTTGATTCATACTGCACAAAATAGAAAATCCAGAACTTATAAAACTGGTAGTGAATGTGTAAAGGTTCAAGTGTCAAAGAGGATGTCATAAGAAATATGTCCTCTCCCTCCTTGGAGAAGCAGGGTGACTCTTATTGCCAAGCATAAAAAGTATGTCTAGGAAAAAGGAAACAGGCTTTGGTGGATGCCCAGGATGGAAACTGTACAAAGCCAGGGTTGTGGTGGTTTGAATAAATTGCCCCATAGGCTCGTATGTCTGATTGCTTGGTCATCACAGATCTTCCTATCTGACAGGGGATAAGGGAGTGGCCTGTTTGAGTAGATGTGGCCTCATTAGAGGAAGTGTGCCATCTGGGTGGGCTTTGAGGTTTTACAAAGCCCATCACAAGTCCAGAGTCTCCCACTTCTTGTTGCCTTTGGATCTGGATGTAGACCTCTCAGCTACTTTATCTGCCTGTGGGCCACATGCTCCTTACCATGTGGATAATGGACCAAACCTCTGAAATTTCAAGCAAGCCTCAATTAAATGCTTTTTTATAAGGGTTGCCATGGACTCGGTATCTCTTCACAGAAATAAAACACTGAGCAAGACAATAATTCTCCTGTAAGGTACTTTAGTAAAATGTTTTATCCCAGCAGTAGAATGACACTACAACAAAACTTTGACAGAGCCCTGGACACACTACGGTGCTCCAGGGATGGCTTCTTGGGACTGGGCAGAGGATGACCATACCCACACTACAGGACAACGAAAACCCAGGCTGGTAAAATCTGGTAGTAAAAGAGTGGAGACCAAAAGTCTCAGAGAAGTGCATGTTCCAGAGTGGATGACACAGCAGACATTTCTGGGGTGTATGCAGAGTCCATGATGCTCTGGAGGATGCTGGGGCACCCCTGTTGAGAAGCATACTGATCATGCCCAGGAGAAGGGCACCAGCATTGATGGAAGCTCAGGGATGAAGGAGGCTCAAGGCTGGAGTGCTGTTAGGGAACTGTATTCCTGAATCTCAGCAGCATGGCACAGAAAATCCCATCTGGAGTGGACAGGAGGCAGTAACTATAGAAAGATGGTCTGTCAACCCAAATGTAGCTGGATTTTAATAATTAAAGACAAAATAGATAATAAAGGAACTGAAAGCTGCCGTCCCATGAAAACCCCAGGCTCGTGTGCCCAGTGTTTAAAATGAACATTGCAGTAGACAGGTGGTGCAGTGGTTAGGGCACTTGATGCTCTTGCAGAGGATCCAGGTTTGATTCTCAGCATCCACACATGTGGCTCACCACTGCCTGTAACTCCAGGTCCAGGAGATCCTAGGACTTGTTTTGACCTCTGAGATCACTAGGCACATATGTAATACACATACATAAGTGCACATGAAAATAAAATAAATCTAAATAAACAAAACAGGACCTCAAAGACAGACCGAGATTTACTTCTTAGGGGAACAGATCAGGTCACAGCAAGAAGGACCATTCACCCCAGATAGCATGTATGGTGATATTGTGTATCCACTAAGAAATCAAGCTTGCCTGAAAATCAGAGGACAGAGCCAGCCACAGAATTTGACATAGAGGTCAGGCAGTGGTGGCACACACCTTTAATCCTAGCATTCTGAAGGCAGAGGCAGAGATCTCCCTGGAGCTTTGTGAGTTCAAGGCCACACTGGGTCACAGGAGATTAATCCAGTCCAAAAGATAAATAGAGCCAGGCCCTGGTGTCACACCTTTCATCCCAGTACTAGAAAAGTTGAGATAGGAAGTGATATGGCAGGGAAGAGAACAGAATATAAGGCAGGAGGAGACAGGAGATTGGGTCTTGCCCTTCCTTTTCCTGCCTTTACTGCTCAGGACTTGGAGGCATTCAGTCTGAGGATTCACAGAGACAGGATCTTCACCTTTCAGCCTGAGGATTCAACAGTTGTGAGAAGTTTCTCTAGTGCCCTGTTCCTCTGCTTCTCTGATCTTTTAGCATTTACCCCAATATCTGGCTCCAGGTTTTTATTATAAGACTAATTAGGAATCCTGGGACAGTTATTATTTCTGCATTGCTTCATTACTGCCCTGTCACTCAGGCATGAATCCCCAGATGCTCCTGTGCAGGTCTAGTGTGGTGATTTGAATGAGCCTCTCCTCTATAGAGCAGGATGTCTGAATACTTTGTCCCCAGTTGGTGGCAGCTGTTTATGGCCTGACTGAAGGAAGTACGTCACTGGGGATGTGGTTTAAAACTCATTCCCATTTCCTCATGTCTGGACCTTGTTTGACTTTTAAGATGTGGGATCTCAAGGGTCACAGTGTCACAGGGCTGGCATCCCAGCACTGGAGAGGCAGAGGAAGGTGGATCTTCATAAGTTTGTGTCCAGCCTGTTTTACATAGTCAGTTCTAGGACAGGAAGAAATATAGTAAGACCCTGTCTTAAAAACCCAAATCAAACTAAAACTATGTGGACTCTCAGCTTGCAGATCTGACCACCATGCATGCCATTTGCCAGGTTTCTCTACAGTGAGGTGATGGACTCTTAACCTCTGAAAGTATAAAACCCTCTTTTTGTATCTTACCATGGCCTTGGTGTTTTATCACTGTAACAAAAATTTAACTAACTAACTACAATATATATTAAGGTCTTCACAGGATCCAGTGTCTCTGTTACAGCAGCTCATTTTTGTCCTTGTAGCTTGAAAGCAGCCAAAGACAATACAGCCATGAAGAGCTTGGCTGGACCTGAATCTAGGTCCCTATGGCCCAGGATGACCTGTCAGCCTGAAGGGTCAGTTCATGGAAATGATCCTGGGTGGAGTTCATGGCAGTATCTTATTGGAGGACCACCTTGCTTGTGCAGGAGCCAGGCTGACTGACCTGCAGCAGGGAAAATGCCCTTTATTTCAGTGTGGCTCTTGCATGGTACTGGACCCTGGGAGAGAGTGGTCTGTGGTCCTGGGCTATCAGAAGGTCCATCAGGCCTCAGGCAGACATCATGAGGTGAGGTCTTTACCACTTTGTCATTAGGTGGACAGGTCACAGTCAGACAAGATGACCAGAAGTGAGACATTGCTGCAGGGACATAAACAGCCTTGTGTGTTGGGAGCTTCCTCGCAGGGAGAGAGAAGGACTCTTGTCTGACAGAACATGTTCTGTTCCCAAGATGGTTGTGGAAATCTTGTCTCACATAGTTGAAGAGCCCAAGGTTAGTTCTCAAGTAAAGGCCTCCTCTCTCAGCAAGTACCCTAGGCCTCCAGGAGTGTCTAGCATGGGCATGGAACCCAAGGAATCCACTGTGTGTCAATGAACTGAGCAGAAGTCCATAAAGCCAGGACCTCCTCCTGTCATTTCTAGCTGACTCAGAGGTCATAGGCTGCATAGAACTCACCGCTGATTGGGAAACAAACAGATTTCACAGTAGCTTTGAACACACTTGGTGGAGATGGGCACCAGTACTGGTACATATTAGTCTGATCTGGGGTCAGAAGGATTGACAGAGGACACATCAGCTGTCTCACTCATCTGCTCCTTGCCTTCCTCATCTGTTACAGTGAATGCAGAACTGAGTATTTGAAGCAGGATAGATATAGTGAGGTTTGTCAGGTTAAAAACATTTAGTGCCTACCATTTACTGAAAATACAAGCCCTCTCCTCCTTCCATGAACCTCAGTATGTGATGCCATCTCCAGCAGGAGGCTGACTGTATGGACGTGGGAGGAAGGGCAGAGCTCACAAACCTTCTACTCAGGACCCTGTCAGAGTCCTCCATAATGGACAAGGTATGCTAGCCCTGCTTAGTTGAGGTGATCAGGCAAGAACACAGATCATCACCTGACAAACGAGAAGGGTAAATGCACTGTATGCATGGGGGCTTGAAGAAGGCTAGATGGACAGGGAGATGAGAGGCTGATGATGGTAATCAAAGCTGAGCATGTGGGACATCTGTAATCCGAGGACCTGAAAACCTGAGGGAGGGAAAAGATTATGGCAGGTTGTATAGTGTGTGCTGTGATGTGAAATCCTGCTTTAAACTAAGAATAGGAAGAAAGAGGGTAAAGAATAAAAAGGGGAAAAAGATGTATGAACCTGCCTGGTTGTGTCTGTCTTTTCTCTGGAAGCGTCTATTGTGATTTTCTGGAGAATACCTTGGGAAGGTGGAAAGATAGTTGAAGGGCAAAGATGTCCAGATGGTGGAGGGATTGTGAGGAATCCCCAGGGGGCCAGTCAGTCTTCAGAGCATAGACCCCTTGGGCCCAAGGGTATCGCGGTAGAAACCCGCCACCAATAGATATGTTTTAAATAAGATTTATTTTGTTAGAATCATGAACAAAAGAAAGTTTTAGCAACACGCTGAGCCACCGATGTACCGAGCCGCCGTCTCGTTACTCCGCCGCGCGCTGGGCCGGAAGGACCAGAAGACCCTCCTCCTCGCTGCGCTCCCGGAAGACCCGCCTCTCTTGCTGCGCTCCGCTTCCATCTCGTCTCCGCTCCGTTTCCCTACCTGTACTATCCATTATTTCCCCGCTACATCTCCCCATTTTGTCTAAATAGAAAGGTTCTAAACTAGGTATAAAACTACATACTACAGGGATCATCATAAGACAGTGGGTGGGAAACAGGAAGGAACTAACATAAGTGAAGTCAAACTACCGCTAACAAACAACTACAAAGTGCAAATTGATATCTAAAATGTTGATACAAAAAAAATATACAGGGATTGTTTTAAGGCTGTTTATCCTAAATAATAGAGTTCTAAGACTTGAGTGTCTTTACTGGAATGTGAAGTAATAACAACCTCAACTATCTAATCTTCAACACCGTCAAGACCTGAGAAGGAAAATATATACCTAAAGTTGGAAGCATGAAGTAACTTCCAGAATATAGGAGAAGACAGCGACAGTTAACTACCTGGACAGTCATCCACCACTTCTCTGTGTAACGGGAGCATCCATCCTTGTGGCTACTGGCCTACGATATCTGACAAGTCTCCATAGAAGCAGGGTATTTTTGGTAGGACTGTCTTATCCTGGCTAGGCAGGCTTCAGCAGTTCCTATCCCTCATCCTGCAGGTCCATTTCGGACAGTGAGCTCGCTGACAGCAGAGGGCGCAAGTACAGTCCTTTGCCCCTCAGGCAATTATTCGCCAAACTAAACAATCTCTTTGCAAGATGTCTGTGATGCTCAACACCACCTTGAGAAAGGAATGGTGATACCAGGAGTTGTCATGTCTCTCAAGGCCAAATTCGAAATAACGAAATCTTGAATGCCATATTCTCTTGGTCTATGAAGTGGTTGAAGACACCTATCTATTTGGTATATTCTGACATGTTTCTG
>PVIH01024219.1:0-23213 GCA_004025045.1 Sigmodon hispidus
ACAATTATTTTTTGAGGGCTCCCAACAGAGTCTGCACATGATAACAGCCTCAGGATGACTTCAAGACTCAGGGACTTTGAAGTAAAAGATGTACTCAGTCTAACTCAGTTCTTTGGCTTCGACAAGGAGACATTTTCCCTGGCTGTGAATTTACTGGACAGATTCTTGTCTAAAATGAAGGTACAGGCGAAGCATCTTGAGTATGTTGGACTGACCTGCTTTTATTTGGCTGTCAAATCGATAGAAGAGGAAAGGAATGTCCCATTGGCAATGGATTTGATCCGAATAAGTCAGTATAGGTTCACACTTTCAGACTTGATGAGAATGGAAAAGATTATGTTGGAGAAAGTATGTTGGAAAGCCAAAGCTACTACTGCCTTTCAGTTTCTGCAACTCTACTACTCACTCGTTCAAAAGAACTTGCCATTTGAAAGGAGAAACGATCTTAATTTTGAAAGGCTAGAAACCCAACTTAAGGCGTGCCATTGCAGGATCATATTTTCTAAGGCAAAGCCTTCTGTGTTGGCGTTGGCTATCATTGCTTTGGAGATCCAAGCAGTAAAGTCCGTAGAGTTATCAGAAGGAATCGAATGTATTCAGAAACATTCCAAGATAAATGGCCGAGATTTGACCTTCTGGCAAGAGCTTGTATCCAAGTGTTTAACTGAATATTCATCAAACAAGTGTTCCAAACCAAATGTTCAGAAGTTGAAATGGATTGTGTCTGGGTGCACCACAAGGCAACTGAAGCATAACTATTACAGAATAATTCACCTCCCAACAATTCCTAAAATGGTTTCCTAGTTGCTAAATCTGGTTGTTATTCTCTGTATATAGAAAATTTTCCAGTGCGATCATTTTCTTCTACAGCAGAATAACTGAAATACTATCTTCATTGTAAACAATATGGGATTAAAATAGTAAAGGGAAAAGTGACTTGGTTGACCTAATTAGTGACTATTGGAAGGCATTTACTATGTACAATGCACAACAGCTTCAAAAGAAAGAACTTAGCAAACCTCTAAATATATGTTAACACTTTCATCAAATTATTAGCTTAGGAAAGAGACTCCTCCAATCTTGAATTTTAAAAGTAATTAATGAAATAGTGGTTTTTTTAAAAAATTGTATATAACCTCACTGTAGCTTAAAGTTACATAAACCCAAGCAGAAAGATAAAACAAAGTTTGACCCATATATGAACAAATTTGAGTATGTGCATTAATTAAGAAAATGTAGTATGCACTTGGATGATGTACTTACAAAGTAATATTAGGCTGACAGTCTACACATTAGGTTTCTGAAAATTGCTTAGGTCTCTCAATTCTATATTTAGTATTTTATCTCTAAGCAGTTGGTCCATTACAAAGGAATTATATGCTTCAAAAATAAAAACTTGGCCCCTGATACATACACATTTTTGCCATCTTAAATTTTTAATCATAGAAAAGATTTTTTTTATGATTAAAACTAAATGTTGCCAGGAGTTATGGCACACACCTTTAATCCCAGAGACAAGTGGATCCCTGCATGTTTGAGACCAGTCTGATCTACACAGTCAGTTCCAGAACAGCCAGAGACCTACATAATAGACCATGTCTCAAAAACACCAAAAAACAAACAAACAAAAAAGTAAACGTTGCAGGTCAAGAAGGTGAAGGTTCCCCAAAAATAACAACCTGCCTTCATTCCCTAGGCCTCACAGCATAGGAGTGAGAAAACGCCCACAAGTTCTTCTCTGGCAAGTCCTCTGACATGAACTGCTTCACATACACACACACACACACACACACACACACACACACACACACCCATAAATCATGCATCTTGGATGCCATCAGCTCATCTTTAGCAGCTCCCAGGAGGCAGAATTGGGTTTATGCTGTTTGCTTATGCAGTGGGATTGTAGTAACAGAAAACTGTTCCTGAAATCTTCCTCTGCAGCTCTGACTGAGTTTCCTATAGTGTAGGATTTAATCTATGAAACCTCAGCACATTACCATGTTGGCAGAATGGTCTCTGTTGAGAAAACTCCTGATTGCAGGCTTAGATTTGAATTCACCATAAAACATTCAAATCAAGGCTAGAGACAAATGTGAAATAAAACTGTGAACTTTCATTTTAACACTGATCTAACTTCTTAGATTGGATCAATATATGTTTAGATATGATTGAAAATGGTAAACTACTTAATTTAAATCTCAAAGCCAATGTTTCACAAATGCACTTTTAAAGTATTCTAAGGAGTAATAATTTAAGCAGTAAATGGTTCTTGGCGCCCATAACCAAGTAATAGCTAATTAAGAGGTGGGATTTTTATTGCGATATGAGAATTACATTTAAACTTGTAGGTGTTTTATATAAAGCAGATTTCACAAGTTTTGAAAATTTGTTACCTTTAATATTTCTTTTAGAAAATAGATAGTTTGTGTCCATAATAAAAGAAAAATTCTACAGAATTGCTACTTTGGTCTACTTTTATTTGAGAAAAGTTGTTTCTCCTGTATTAATAATTGATGAATTATCACTAAAAATTTATTTATTGCATTGAACATAGCTCAGGCTTGATAAAGCAATGCAGAAATTTTTTTTGTTATTTTTTTCCACAGGCAGTCTTTATAAAGCTGACACTGTTTCTAATGTATTTTGTTTTAAAAGAAAGAGAATAATTTACGAAACTTCTCCTGTGTCTTAAGGGAAGGAGGCACTCCATAAGACCACTAAGGTTGTGTTCAGATTCTCAGTGCTGACCTTGAATGTTTGATCTACATTGTTAAATTGTAGGCTTCTCCTCAGTGCATTGTGCAGCCTGAGTCTACACAGAGTGGCTGTAACCATTTTGACATGTAATGGATAATGACCATTAAAAAATAAATGAAATGAAATAAAAATAAACCAAAGAACCAGAGTATTATATCCTTAACCTTTGTAAACCTTGTTTCATGGATAACTTGAGTTTTTCCAAAAGGCTAATATGCTTCCATTTAAAACAATGTTGATTTTGAGTGGACAGAAGTAAACTAACCAACTGCCATTATGTTTTGAACTAAGGAATACATCTTTCAATAAAGTTATTGAAATGTAAAAAAAAAAAAAATTACCTTACTCTAACAATCTAGTCTCTTGACAAAATTTTTGGCTTTTATGTTTAAATGGAATAATTTACCTAAAATTTATTTCTTCAGATGGAATAAAATACAGATTTTAATTATTTTCTGTATAAATCATCAATACTCTCAAACTCTTTAATGTCTCTCCTCCACTATTTGCCAAGTCAGCCATAAATGATAATGGTGTAAATATGTCTACTTCTATGATACCCATGATATTTCATCAGTATTTATAAGGAAGGAGCATTCTACTGGGAAGGAAGAGGAACCTGACATATCTTTTTATTAAGTTATTTGATGCTTTGAATTTTCTGCATCTAACTGAAAGTTGCTTCTAAGGTATATTAGTGGCAACCAACAGATAACAACATTTGTTCAGAAGTAACGCCATTCTCATGTTAAATTTTTCTTTTAAGGTTTACTTATTATGTATATGGTGTTCTGTCTGCATGAATGCCACACACCAGAAGAGAGCACCAGATCTCACTATAGACAGGAGGAGCTTGGCCCCCTTTTCAGTCTGAGGAGTCATAGAGGTAAGAACTATTTAGTGACTGGCTCTTTTGCTTCTCTGATCTTTCAACATTTACCCTGCTATCTGACTCCACATTTTTATTATTGAGAGAAATTAGACTTCTTGCTAGAGCCTGAGTCTCAGTGAAAGTTGAGGGAGTTATAATAACTGATGCTAATCCTTGCTTTGGGCTAAGAGACCTTTTAAGTTGCTTGAACTGGTTACCTTTCCTTAACCTTGGGTTGAGTTTTGTCAAAGATATTAGAATTAGGGCCAATGGGATTGGTGGGCTGCTGCAAAGTCTCATTTTAAGTAATAAATTGAATCCCTGGGTTCCTTCAATTCTCGCATAGCCTAATCTGCCATGCTTTTTCTGTTGCCCATTGTAGGGTAAGATTTAAAAAATTTTTAAGGTTGTTATGACAAAATTACAAGTCTTAAGGGCCCTACAGAAAAACTTATTCACAATTTGGATTTGTATGAATTGATCTTCCCCCACCCCCACCCAGGGGACTGGACTTCATTCATTTAGAAATAAAGGAATAGCTCTTTAAGCAAAGAAGGCAGAGGGCCAGGTTTGTGTGAAGTTGTTCATCCAGCTTTGTGAGGCATCTGGGCCAAACTACTTTCTCTTATGGATGCCAAACTACTAGGCTTCTCATACAATAGTGATGAAGATACGGGCATTTAAGGAAAGATAAGTTCCACAGTGCTCTGTCCTTCATTAAAAGGGAGAGAAAAGTAACCCAAGATAAGGAAATGAAACCATTAGAAAAAAATCAATCCCAAAAGCCTAATAAGGAAGAGCAAGAGGGGAAAGGAGGGGAGAGAAGGAGGAGGAGGAGAAGGAGGAGAAGGAGGAGGAAGGAGACTGGTGGTAGCTTTGAGGAAGCCAGAATAATATCTGCAGGGGATAGCAGGGTTTAAGGACAGCCCAGATGACAGATAATCTTCCTTAAATGAGGTCAGCAGGAACAGGAAGACGAGATCTGTGGAAAGAAAACTGATGAGGTTCATTGATGTCACTTGGGAAAAAAGAGAATTAAAAATGATTCAAAAATCTTTGCCACATTTTATCTCAGTCAAAATGCCAAGATAGCAAAGAGTATTCCTCAAAAGTGATTTAGTAAAACATCACAAAAGGCTTCAATATTCTAGTCACTGATCCAGTACATCTGTTCCTGGACATGCTCAAAAGAGCAATCCCATTAAAGTGTGAAGTTTGTGTATAGTATGTGTACTACAGTATTGAACTATAGAAAATGAACTATGAATCAATATGCTTTGCTTATACCTGAAAGACTTAATAAGTAAAACATAATGCTTGCCAGGAATATTTAATGACATAGCCAGCCACTTTTTATAGGTGTAATTATGTTAAATTAAAAAAAGAGGTGGCATGATTCACAGTGTATCATTCCAGTTTTATACAAAAACCTCAAGGTGCATACATAGAAATTAGTAAAATAAATATAAATTACTAACTGTAACTCTTTCCAAATGTAAAGTTATACATTTATTATCCTTTGGGCATTATTAAGCACTCTAATAATTTTATATAATTTATTATTCTAATAAAAAGAAATAAATGCAGTAAAAGATAAAATGGGAATAACAGTACTTTGGTTTAAGTTACAGAAAGTCTTGTTAAAAGTTTTCATTTAAATATAGCTTATTATAAAGATGTAAATGGTAATGTTTTATCAGGAAGTATTAATTTTATTAATCCTGGCATTTGAGAATGTTTTGAAACATTCTCAAATTAACGAAATGAAATAATTCTCAATTAATGAAAATGAGAATATACCTCCTTTAATTACAAGGTCTGAAATATTAGTGCTGATTCAATTATCAATTGAATTCTATTAGATTTCTGGGAGAGCATGATGGAATACCAGGACCAGTTTTATTTAAATAGGTTTTAGTAACACTATGTAATGAACTCTCATAGTAGACCTACAAAGAAATTCAGTGCATCAGAGTATTGCTTTTTGAACTAAATTACTTAGCCAGGTTTATGATAGGAGAACCTTTGTGAAATTCATATTAATATGCACTGTGTCATTTTAATGAAGTTACATAATCATGCATGTCTCTCTTTGTTTTAGTACTACTTACAGAATCTTAGGACATACAACAAAAACTGAGTGGAAATGTCTGTGGACAGAAGATACAATTAATGTGCCTCACATAGGGAGATGCTCCAAATTAGATCCAGAAATAGAAGCAGTATTTCCAAGAAGAGCATTTATTTCTTAAGCTATCGTGTGCTTCAGAGATGTGTGTGTGTGTTGTCCATATGACCTTTTGCCTTGGTCTTTCTCCACAATGATTCCAGGTCACTTGGGGTAGGAAAGAGTCTAGAAGCCTGCATAATAATTGTGCAATAAGCAACTGTACCCTGCTTGGTGCATGTGGTCCAGGAGACACTGTTTAGAAAGATGGATTGTTGCCTGGTACCTTCCACATCTTACTAAATAGCTTCAAGAGTGCTTCCTTATCAATTTATCCTTTGGGGAAGAACCAACAGTCTTGGGGTTCCAAATGGGTAGTTCCCAAACCAAGATGTATTCATTAGGTAAATCAGAGTTCACATGGACTGCTTGTCACCTGTTTTACAAGACCTCAATTTATTGAGCCTTGACTTCCTAGTGTTCTGTTTCTTCCCACCACCAGCAGAGATAGGGGTCTGCTCCTTTCCATGTAACCTTTGTCCTCCTTTATTCCTTTGTCACCCCAGCCTACTTGCTCATTGTCTTGGACCATAAAACCTTCTGGCCAACAAGCAAAAGTTAGTATTTAATATTGTTGTCCAACTGGACTCTGATGTCTTGGATATAATGTTTTCTCAAAAGTCAGTTTGAACAAGGGAATACATGGATAAAAAAATGAGACATTATTCTATAAAAAGAAAAAAAAAAGTATGTAAAATGAAACAGGCCAAAAAACAAAACAAACAAAAAAGTCAGGTATAAAATAAAAAAAGAAGTACCAATGTGTTCATAATGAGTACTAAAAATAACTTATTCTTATTGTATTATTATTATTGTTATTGTTATTATTATTATTATTATTATTATTATTATTATTGTCTTTTAAGACTTGGTTTCTTTGTATAACTACCCAAGCTGTCCTGGAACTATCAGACAGAACCTTCTCTCTGTCTCACCTGCCCCCCCCCCGAAGTCCTCACATCACTTATAAAATAATCACTCAGAGGCTTAATATCAGTTACAAAGAGTTTGGTCTGTGGTTCTTTTCTATTGCTAACTAGCTCTTTTGTTTTAAATTAACCCATTTGTATTACTTTCTGTATCGCCATGTGTCTCGTGACTTTACCTGTGTTCCATTACATCTTGCTCTCCCCAGTGGCTCTCAGCATCTCCCTGTCTCCATCTTTCTTCTTCCTGTATCTTGACCTGTCCAGCAGGATCAGTTATTTGTTAGGCTCGGGGAGGCTCCTCCTGAAATACAATGGGGGTGAGAGAGAAAGGGGACCAAGTACATTAAAGAAAGATAGAGTCAGTCTGAGTCCCATCAAGGTCTCATTTATTGAAGATAAGGCAGGGTTTATATAACCTCAGGGGCAGGAAAAAAGAAGAAAGAAAAAGAGAGGGGAGCAGAAAATTTTATTGAAGCAAGGGCAGAAGGTCCCGAGGTCAGGGGAGGGTAGAGTTGTTCCCTTGGCCATTGCACTTATCTTAAAAAGGACCTCCAATGATTTATTGGGGGAGTGTTTGTGAAGGCTGTTTCACCAGATACTGTTTGCTTAAAGCAGCTCCAGGTACCGTTTGCTTAGGACAATAAAAGGGTCATCGTTCCAGCTGCCTTCCTGGTTCCTAACAATTCCCCCTTTCCTTAAAAGAACAAATTCTCCAAAGGGTGGTTGTAAGAGAACATCCTGTCTTAGGCTATATGGAGGGCAATCTTACCACTGGCAACATGCCTTGTTGAGCCAGTCTCTAGGACCTCTGTATGTTGTGCCCCCAGGGTAAGCTCCATACTAATCCCGTCATTGGGTGTTCTCTAACTGTTCGGGGTTGTCAGGGAAGAAGCTTATGGAACTGAAGCCCTCACTCAGGAGTGACTGTATCACTCTCTGTAGGATCTTCCTGAGCCTCTAAGCAATGGTAATGCACCAAGATGGAATTTTTTGCCAAAATAGAATCTATCTGATCCTTTACAAAGCACGTTAGGCGCTGAAAAGCCCAAGGGCCAAAGGAAATAAGCAAAAGTAAACCAACCAAAGGACCCAAAAGGGGAAGGAGATAGGGCAAGATTCCCCCCCAAGCCGTTCAAACAGGACTCTCGAAGAAATCATGTCACCGTTTCTCAATCTCTTCTTGATGTTTTTTAATTTGATCTCTAACAATACCAGACCTGTTGGCATAAAAACAGCATTTTTTCTGCAAGGTTAAGCATATGCCTCCTCTATCAGCAGTCAGTAGGTCCAGACCCCTGCGGTTCTGCAGGACTACTTCAGCTAGTGAGTCTATTTGATCTTAGAGATCTTTAACAGATTGATAAACTTTAGTAACACCATCAGCCAACTGTTGTGAGAGTTTAGAGTAAGAGGAGACTACTGTGGCCAATCCAGCAGTTCCAGTCCCTAAGGCACCAGTTATTCCCAGTCCCACCAATAAAGGGACAAATTGCACTGCTCTTTTATGTCGGGGAGTAGGGTGGGGGGGAAATAATCGAAGGCGGGAATGGGAAACGGCTCATCTCCAGAAATTAAATCAATGTCTGGGAGCAAAATGGCTCTCTAATTCTGGGGAAGCACAGTATAGGTCATATTATTGCCACAAACAAAGATCTGATTTGGGGGGAACATAAGAGGGTGGAAACATTATTAATTTTTTCTCAAAGGAAGGAGGTGGGTAACTCAACATCAATATCAAAACTATTATTTTGATAATGCTTATAAAAACAAAGGGAGGAATTAAAGCTTACAGGTTGGACCTTAAAGGGAATATTCCATGAACAGTTATTAAGGGAATGGGTGACAAGGGAAACATTGGCAGAGGATGGAATTGCCAATGGCCAAGAAGCACCATATGCCAAGCACAACCAACAGTCCTGAGCTAATTTGGGGTTGGAAGCATTTAAAGCCCTGTGGGTAGCGATCAGAATGTCAGCAGTTTGTGGGTCAACCTCCACACCCCTAGGTTTGGATAATAGTAAAGGGTGATAGTGAATCTGGGGATACTTGTCATCAATCAATTGTTGGATTTTTTGTTGAACTCCTGTCTCACGGACTATATCTGTGGGTCCTCCACCATCAGAGACATGAACAGGAGCCACAGGGGGCCAGCAGGCATTTTTACCCAGAGGGGCAAGACAAGAAGCGGAGGCATATTTATGAGGGCCTCAGGACTCTAACTTCAGTGGACCAGTCGCCCCTGGATGACCCACTATATGTGGAATGGGGTTTTGCAATAAAGTAAGTTTTTCCTTCATGGGTACATTCTGAATAATGATTATAGCATTGAATACTCATTTGATCTATCCAATTGCAATCATCTGGGCAAGGGGTCCCTGTTGGGTGCAAAACAGGTTTGGGTTTGAGTTTGTAACATTGCTCCAAGGGACAAATTAATGGATTTGGTAATTTTATGTTCAAAAGAATCTACATCATTACAAAGTTTAATCATGCCATTAAGATCTAAGTTTTTGGTCTTGCCCCTCAGTGCAGCTTTACAGGCTGTATTAGCTTTTTCTATGGCTAATTGTCTAACTACAATATTATCCATGTCTTCACTGCCCAATATTCTCTCTGCTGCCTCTAGCAGCCTAGAAACAAACTGGGCATATGGCTCATCATTGCCTTGAACAATCTTTGAAAGAGAGGTGGTCATTGTTCCCATAGCAGGTATGGCTCTCCAAGCAGCCAAGGCTGCCTGAGCAGTTTGGATTAACATTCCTGCAGGGAGTTTCTTTTGTTTTTCCTCAGAAGCATATTTACCTCTCCCTGTAATCTTATCAGAAAACCATGAGGCCATTTGAGCATTCTTTCTATTTGTAGCAGCCTGAGCCTCTGCCTTGTCTATAAATTCAGCCTTCCAGGTTAAGTATTGGCTTCTGGTTAAAACTGATTGTGCAATCTTGTTCCATTCATGAGGTAATAGGTGCTCTTCTCCTCCTAGTCCCTCTAAATACTGATAAAGTAAAAAGGGCATTAATCCCATAATTTTTGACTGCTGAGTGTAATTTCTTAACCTGTTTAAATTTCAGTTTTTTTGTATATAATCTGAGAATTGCCCTGGCCTTCCCATGTCTCCTCTTTCTCCTCCTCAGAATCAGAGGAGCCCTGGTCCTGTTCTTTATCCTGTTCCTCAGTCATGTCAGCTTCTCTTTCCTGATCTTGAGACTGAGACTCATCCTCTCCTTCCTGGCTCGAATATCAGGAGCCAGACTGGGTTATTACAGGGAAAGAAAAGGAGACAATTGATGCCTTAGGTTTAGATTTGCCTGAGGGGCCTTTTAAGGCTTGAGGTGTTTTTACAGGCAATTCCCTTAAAGTGATAGGGCGTGAGGTTGTAAAAGCTTCATCAGCAACATCTGTTTGTCAGTCCTGAATTTGTGAAGTGAGGTCTCCTAATTCCCTTTTCAAATGGAGAACACTTCTCAACTCTGCCACTTGTTTTAAGAGGGAATCTTTGGTCTTAAGGAGACCATGGACCTCAGTCAGGGCAGCTGAAACTTGTTGAGGGGTGGATGGGAGAGAAGGATTCACATATGGTGGAGGGGGGGCACTGGAGGGCTCTAGTTCCCTGAGTTTTGTTGGGCATAAAGATCTGAGAGGGGCCGTATCTTTTCTCTTCATAACGTGCTGCTTCCTCCTCCAAGTCTGCTTCAAAGGAGGGGTCAAGCCAATCATTGCCAGGGGAATCTTTATGAATAACAGGGTATATATTTTTATAAATCTTGGCTGATATAGGTGGCTCAGCATTTTTGTCTCTTTTATGGTTAGGCATTACTTCATTCATGGAGGAAGGTCTAGGCTCCCCTTTATCAGGAAATAGAGGAAGTGTCAAGGGGCCCTCCATAGGAACTGGTTCATCTATTATAGAAGGAATGCGTGTGTCAGACAAAGCAGCAGTGTGGTTCCTACTTTTGCTTTTGCATGATGGACATCGAGACCCAGTTAGATAGTGTCGCGAGCACATCCCGGGTACTCTCCGGTGGTCAGTTGGAGACAGAGGACAACAAGACTCAGACACTCGAGGGCGGTTCAATACCATTTACTAATGCTCAATAGAATTTCACACAATGCCATAATTTCACACAATATACAATCATACGACCTGTCCGCCGCTCGTATCCATGTCCTGTCAGTCAGCATCCGTCGAGGAGATGTAGTTGGGCCTCAATCACTGGCTCAGGCTATTCTTGCTCGCAACCGTGTTCCTCCTCAGGCCTGGATATGGGAGCTCAGTCCTTCTCTGGCACTGCGATGGTCCGTGACCAGGATCAGAGGGAGTCTTGGTTGAGAAGTCTCCTCCAGTACTGCAGAGTCTCTGCGTGTTTGCCTCTGTGGATGAGGGGAGCGCCTTCAGCGGAGTCTCTGAGTGTTTGCCTCAGTGAAGCTCGAATCAAGCTCGTCTGTGGTCGGTTGGGTCGCTCTACTTACACTGCTTAGTAAACAACCTTCTTACATCTGCTTATCTCTTTTCTTACAAACATGTTTTTACTAACAAATATTTTCCTCATAAACAACTTGTTTTTCTGTACAAATATTTTCCTTCTTTCCTTATCACTCACATGCACACACTGCTGACGTCACTCGGGCCTACTCTAGCTTGTCCCTTGGACTTCCATTTTATGCTCCTTACATTCCATCTCCTGATCCCTGAAATGAGGTCAACATGAAAGGGATCACTATGACCCTCGCAGGGGTGAGGATTTATAATAATTATTATTCTAATACATCATATATACTGCCCGGTGCATCCATGTTTCTATAATTAGGTGTTGTTTTTCTATTTTTATGGTATGACCAGTTACTATTTCTAATATATGCTAATAATACTTGCATTACAAATGGTTTAAATAATTCTCTTGTACATGCTTGTTGCAATGTCATTCTTACACCATTCTTATAATATGGGTTTTGTATATAATTTAACATCATCATTGTTGTCACATATTCTGGATTGAATCTTAACATATGTCTTGTAATACTATAATCCTCTAAATTTCCTCCACTACAATATTCTGATACCAAAGATGCTACAATATGTCTTGCAAATGTAAGGTTGTCCTGAAAGTATCCTGTTATTGGTGAGGATGTTGCTGCCAATCTGCCCAGGTTGTATGTTAACATCCTTGGGCGACATTGTATATCTATGGGCATGTGATATATTAGATGTTCTGCCAGCATTGGTAAGTTATCTGGACTAGGTGCAAGGTAATACATTGCAAAATGATTTCTACAAAATTTGCAGACATCTTGTGCTGCATCCTGGTTATTTGGTCCATATATAATGGTCATTCTGCTTAAAATAGGAAATATTTCTTCTATATTATTTTCATAAGCTTCCTGTATCACATTAAACAGTCCTCTAGTGCTGTATAAGTCATGTCTGTGATTGGTAGGATTCCGTGGTCTTCTGTTTCTTCTTCTCATTCTTCTTATATTAATGGTGTTTCCCTGGTAAGACATACTAAATACAAATTTATTGTAAACATTTAATTGTTACTTTGTATAATGCTTTAATTAATGCCATTATTGGTCTCCTAAATATAATAAGCAATAATATAATAAGTACATACAATCCATATCTAAAAATATTCTTAACCCAAAACCACCATGAATTTAATGGTGTGCATATTAAATCAAACCTTGCTAATCTTGCTACATAATCCCAAAATGAGCATTGTTGCATACTTTTTGCTAAGTCCTTATTTATAAATGTGTCCATTCTAATAACATGTGCCAACTTATGCAGGTGTTCTAAATCCTTTTGTATATTCATATCTTATTTCATTATATTGTTATGTACCCCTTCTAGTTGTTTTTGATTAAATTCTTCTATTCTTTGTATTTCAGATAATTTCCCCAAAAATTGCTTATGGTGTTCCTCAATTTTTGGATCTTTGAGTACTTCTTCATCCCATTGTAGCTTCGTTTCAACTGATAATTGTGTAACTAAGTTTTTGGTAGTTATGTTGCCTTGTCCATTTATGAATTGTGCCTTTAGTATTGAAGAATTGTGTGTGATATAACATCCTGCTTCCTTTATGTTAAATGTTGTTTCCTCATCTTCCATTGTTGTTTCATTAAGATTGGTGCATGTTACATTTGCCCTATATGTTACACATGTAAGGAATGTGTAATCTCCCATATCTTGCACATCATCAGCTATATTTGTTAGCACTACATTGGCTGTTTCTAATGGTTCACTAGGTATATGTGGGTACACAAACGTATTTGAGCCTAGTGATATGGTATCTGCTATGGGTATGTATATGGGTATTCCTTCCTTGTTGGCCCATAAAAATTGTTTTATAGGTATAACCCATGTGTCTGTATATTCTTTTATGCCTATCCTTATCTTCCTTTTCTTTGGTATACTTTTGGTGTGGTATGCTGGCATCATTCCTTCTAAATATATTTGTATCATGTGTATTGTGCATAAGCCGTCACCACATTCCAATGTTTCTGATGGATCTAATATTGTTTGAAATAGTCTGGTTCTTCTTCCTAATCCTGTTGTAAATAATGTATTTAATTCTGTAGCAATTTTATCAGCCTGGGCTTTGTACATGTTACACATTAACATAGCGTGGTTAGTTTCAATCAATTTTTCCAATTTCTTGGCATATTGGGTTTGCATTGTTTCTACCATTCTTATTTCTGCTTGCATTTGTGTTACCATTATTCTTAATCCATCTAAACTATTTGATATTACACTTATTGCTTCTGAGGTTTTTTTATTTAATTGTTGTATATTATATATTTCTGCTTTTAATGGTTCCACCACAGCTGCTGCCACTCCTCCACTCATAATTGCTCCTAGTATTGCTCCTGCCAAAAATGTTCCTATTGCTAAAGCTTGTAGAGGTTTTCTTCCTACATTGGCTGGGCTAGTATACATTAGAGGGTCTGCGATATTTGTTTTGTAGTATTCCTTGGGTGACTTGAGTATTGTCATGTCTATTTTTAGTTCTACCTTCCTTAATTTGGGGTATAACATTATATTAGCTGGTAATGTTGTGTCAGGTATAAGTCCTGGTGCTTCCTTTGTGGTGGGGTTGCCTGGTGGTGATATAATGTATCCCTTTGAGTAATGTGCAGTGTATAATCCTACATTCCATGTGTCATTATATGTTATATTTCCTCTGAACATTATTAACGGTGATGTGGAGTATTCATATAAATAGCTTGTTTTCCTACTTATTGGTAAGTATATAACCTTCTCCCAATGTTGTATATGGCTTTTAGCTTGTCCTTTTGGTTTATGGGCTACCATTTCTGCCATATTCCATTCCTGGTATTGTGGGTTTGGCAAGAGCATATTAAACCTATACAGTAGTTCAGTGTATACTATTGGTACTCCTTTTATTTTCATGTTTAAAGTTTTGAGGAATGTTGCATTTAAATCAATGGTGGTGTAGTGTATGGTGTAATCCATATCATCGTAAATTCCTCCCTTTAATAGTGGCAATGAGGCTGTTATGTTTGGGTTTATATATTTCACTTTAACTACCCCTGGATGTGTATAATTTAGGCATCCTGTTAAATTGGGTATGGTTCCTTGTATTTGTGCTAAATTTGGTAATCTGCAAACACCATCCTTTTTAGTATAATCCTTAAGATGCATGGTAACATTGCCGTATGTTACCTTTATGTTATATGGTATGGGTGCATCAATGGTTTCTGTGCCATTTCCTTCTGGGGCACATATAAATATAATGTTTTTTCCCAGCTTTGCTTTGTGATTGGATGAATATTGTCTTGTTATCATCATAGATCCTAACCTGTATTGGTACCTTTTGTAATCCGTTCCAACCTTTCCTTCTCCATACACATACAGTGGGTTATATCTTGTATAGTTAATATTTGATATTGTCTTATTCAGGAAAATTTTCCAGTCTTTATCTTTTAGGCTCCCTGTCAAATTGCATACCTCCTGCCATCTTAATTCCTCATTATCATTATAGAAATATAGGTCAACTACACTAAGTTGTAATTTAGTAAATCCTGCTATATTGCATGTGTGTTATTCTAAATTGGTCACACAATCACTCCATGCATTTACGTAGTGTCCCTGTGTATTGTTATAAAAAATAGCTGCTAAATTTGTATTGCAGGATTGGCATTCTGTAGTATTTTTAAATTTTACTTTTTGTATTCTATTGGTGCACATGTATGTCAATCTTGACATGTTGTGATATGAATGTGAATTTGGTTGATTATTAACTATATAACATGAGTGGGTATAATCTGAACAGTCAGGTTTGTACTTATTATCCCATCTTGAAGTATACCATGGTTGCGGGATTACATCTGTTAATATAATTGGCATTCTCCAATGTTCTACTCCTAGTTTCAGTATTTTCATCCATTCATCCCATTTCCAAGTGTCATTAGTTTCTACTTTTACTCTGTCATTTCCCATAATAGTTAGATTTCCAAAGAATGGTAAATTGGGAAAGTCTGCTACACATAGCCAATTTGTAGAGTAATTTTTGAGTAATTCTGGGTAATGCTTTGCTAGATACTTCCACACTGATTGTGGGCATCTATTTCCCCATGGTTTAGGTAATGGTGGAATACCATATTTAACTGGTTTTGGTCTACTGTAGTCTTCCTTATTAATTGTATCCCATCTGGGTGTTGTTGTTATTCTGGTAGTAGGTATCAGGCTAGGTGAGTTTTTCATACCTGTTCCTTCCTCATTTTCCAAATATTCATATTCCATTTGATAATCCTTGGCTTGTCTCATTATACCATACTCCTAGTGTGTTCCAATTTTGTGCTATAAATATCCCAAAATATTGTCTAACATAAGATGCATTCATTCCCAGTGCACAACTAAATTCTGGCTCTAACTCTGTTCCCAATGTATTAGTAATATATTTGTCATTTATTTTTAATGTATTTGTTCTAATATCTGAGGGTTTGTACCAATAATAACTATATATGGCTGCATAGGCTGTAATGTTTGTCCACAGCTCACTATTATGACATTTCATTGGGTTTTCTTCCTCTATATTAATATTTTCCACATCTGTTATGTCCATCGTCATTCCTATGTATGGGTGTAGAATTTTACTGGCCATTCTAAATTGATCACATCCTTTATGCCAGGCATATTCTATGCACTGTGCATATCTTAACCAAAAATTTCTAGTAAATCCTATGTAGTGGGTCCATCTTCTTTCTGCTGACCAGAATACTGGCCATTTGGTTGGATTTATCTTGGGGATTTTTTGAGTGGGCAATGGTAATGGTGTTATTGATATTAATGGGGTTGCAGGACAGGTGGTATTGTTGTCGTGGCTACGTCTTCTTAGTAAATATACTGGGTCCTGTTCCCAAATTATCCATACTGATGTTATTATAAGGGTTATTGTTGCCCATGTCCTCCATCTAGACCCCCAATACTTTATGTGTGTAAAAGATGTACCCAGAAGACTGTCCAATTTGCCATAAGGGCTGCTGTGTTTTTGTAAGTTCCCTGTGTGTTGTTGGTGGAGTGTGACCATATTGTACTGCAGAATGGGAAAACTGCTTCCAGAATGGGTAATGCAATATAAATCAAAGCTAGGCAGGTCAATGTTAGGTGTAGGACTAATCTACAGGCTTTTGTCTCATACATCTTATGCTATGTCCTCCAGCTTGACCTGTCTAAGTTCAGCTTTACCTTGGGTTATCCAAGCGTTGTTTCCTTGTCCTTGTGCTATGATTTCCACCTTGGACAGTCTTTGTGTTTTCCTGTTCCTGTAGAGGCAATGATAGTTCCTCACTAAGGGTTTTCTGCTTTCTTCACAACAGTAGTCCGTTTCTGGGTTATATCTAATGGTTTCTTGTATGTGTCACTGTCTATTTAATCTTGACCTGTTGTTTAGCTCATATGTGCTTTTCCTAATGGCTTCCCCCAGTGGCATTCCTGTATAACTCAAAAGTTGGGTTTTTAGTAGTCCATTCCACCTTTCTATAGCCCCAGCTGCTGTAGGATTATAGGCCTGATGGTATTCCCACATTATTCCTAAATGCCTGGCTAGTTTTTCAACCTTTTGTCCTATAAAATGAGTCCCCTGATCAGATTGTATGATCAGGGGTGGCCCGAACATGGCTGTCCATGTCCATATTGTCAGTATTGTTATGTTTTGATTGGGGTGGCTACTTTCTTTTGCCATCCCCAGGCCTGTGCATATGTCTACCATAGTGCATGCGTATTTGTTACTAAATTGAGGTAAAGGTCCTATAAAGTCAATCTGCACTATATGATTAAATTGTAGCTTGTTACCTACTGTACCTTTATAATTGTGGGTCAACCGTTTTACTCCCTTTGGGCAGTCATTGCATTCTTGTATAGCCTGTTGTATCTTTTTCCAAGAAATTTTTAGATTGCATTCCTGCATCCACTGCTTGAGAGCATGTGTTCCTATGTGTCCCATCTCCTTATGGAGGTGTAATAACTCATCCTTAGTTATATCTATGGTTGCAGATTCAGGTTGGAGGATCTTCCATTTTTCTTTTAATTTCACTTTATTTGGGTTGTTATTGTCTATTTCCCAGTTTCTTTTGTGTTTTAGGGTAGCCATATTTACTTTTGATAATGCATCCACTATGTCATTGTTTTTTGATGTCTCATCGGTTTTCTTAGTATGTACATCCACATGATATACTATAATTTTTATTTGTAAAGCCAGCTTATCTAATTCCATCCATGTCTCTTGGGACCAGATAGGTTTCCCATTTATTTTCCAATCTGCCAGTTTCCACTTTTCTGACCATATGGCTATTCCATTGGCTACGCACCATGAGTCTGTGTATATAGTTATTGTTTTCTGATTTTCCTGGACCGGTTGTCTTACTGCTGGCAATGCAGATTGTACTTCTGTGTGCTGAGCAGATTTACTGGTTCCAGAGTCTGTGAGAATCATTCTATCCTCCAGTCTGTAGGCAGCAGCTTTCCACTTAGTGATATTATTCACTGTGGTAGCTGATCCGTCCATGAACCATGCATTTTTTACTGAGTGATCATACTCCTTCATCCCCCAATGGCCCATTGGTGCCTGCTTTGGGGAGAGGTGATATTTGGGAGGGTGATATCTTTCCCTCTAGGAGTCATGGGCCCTTTGGACTGCAGTATCGACTCCGATACCATTGGCACCAACCTCTTTGCAGACAGAGTATTTGACCGAAGGAATTCTTGCAGGTACCATTTCCATTGTAGTACCTTTCCTTCCATTGGGCAGTCCTGACCATGCCTCAGCTGGTGCTTTAATCCAATCAAGCACTGGTATATGTAATCTTATAACCATTTGATTGTTTCTAACGAGGCTATGTATGGTTCTAAATGCCTCATATAAGGTCCAGATTGTTCTTTTGAACAATGAATATTTATTTTCAGACCATGGGAAGTGTTTGCAATAGAATCCCACTGCTATTTCTTTTTTGTTTCTCTTTACAAATATATTGAAGTTGCCATATCCATCCAGGTATAACATATCTATGTATATTTGTTCCTCTGGTTGGATATATGTCAACTTATTAAATTCTTGCACATATTCCAGAATAGTCTGGACGATGGATTTATGTTCCTTTGTCCATACAAAATCTTCAGCCTTTTTTGTTATTTTGTATAGTGGTTGCAATAATATTTGTAAATATGGTATGTGTTGCCTCTAATAGGCGAACATGCCAATTAGCTGTTGGAGTTCCATTTTATTTGTTGGTTCTTTAAGGTTTAGTAATTTATCTATGACATTCGGGGGCCCTTCAGGCCCTTCTGTCATCCAATTGATGCCTAAAAATTTGGCCGTAGTCCCGGTGGGACTTATTTTGTTGGGGTTGATCATCCAACTTTTATCCTGTAAGTGTCTTATTAAGGCCTTCTTTTCTTTTTCTACCTGATTTTCATCTTGTCCTACAATCATGATGTCATCTACATATGTAAATATATGACAATTTGGTTTCCTCTGATAGTCTTCTAAAGTTTTAGTCAATACATGATGGGCTATTACGGGGCCATTTATATATCCTTGAGGTACCCTCAGGAAATCATATTGCTGTCCCTGCCATGTAAATGTGGTATATTCTCTAGAATTTGGGTGGAGTGGTATGCAGAAGAACATATTCTGTAGGTCTATGGTTGCCATTGCTTTTGGAGCTGCTTGTTTTATCCTAAGGAAAATGTCTTCCACATCTGGCAGTTGTCCTGGTAATTTTGGGGAGTTTTCATTAATCCTTCTGTAGTCTACTGTAAATCTCCACTTGCCATTTGGTTTCTTGATCGGCCATACAGGGCTATTGTAATTATAAGACTGTGCCTTTTGTATAACTCCTTCTTTAATTAGTGTTTGGATTGTCTCTGTAATTTTATCTATTCCTCCTTTAATAGGATATTGATTGGTAAAGGTGGGCTTTATCCTGGGTAACTCAGTGGGTTCCACCTTAACCTCTGCTAGGTTGCAATTAATTTTTACAATCCTTTTCATATTTAGAAAATCTGGGAATAATTACCTAATTTCATTAATACCCAATACATTGCAAGGTGCTTGCATAAAAGCCACTTGTATATTATATTTTTTATCATATACCTCCACTTGTAAATTTCCTAGTTGTGCTACAGTATCACCAGTAACTCCTTGTATTATAATTTGTTTTCCATTAGGTTTTCCTCCATTTTCTGTAAATATACTTATTTGTGAACCTGTGCCTATTAACCATTTACATAACATCTTTCCCTTATCTGTTAATACTGGTATTGCTATAAAGGGTCTAGTGTCACCAGAGGTGATCAGTCCCTGTGCGGCATGAACCGCTTCTACTGTCTCCTTGGGAATTGGTTTGTCTTGCAGGGTCCCTGGTTGGCACCCCTCCTTCTTCCTAAAAAATTATTCCTATTTGCTGGATTCCATGCTGGCCTTTGTGTCATCTGTGTCCTTGGTTTGCCAAAGGGTCTTACTCTTTGCCCCACTAGTCTGTTCCAAGGTCCTGTCTTAACAGGTGTTCTTATGGGCAGTCTGGGTCTATTGTCTTTGAAAGGTCTGGGGGTGAATTTTAATCTTGCTCTTATATTCTTAAATGGTCCCTTGGGAGTGGGTCTAGGTTTCCTAGTAACCTGAAATGATACTACCTTATCGGTTTCTAACTCTCTACATTCCTTAAAGAATTGTATGGCCTCAGCTATGGTGGTTTGGGATTGTATAGGTCCTGCAATATTAAGCCTTATACTGGGTGGTTCCCCCTTAATTATTATCTTTTTCAAAGCTGGAATAAGAGGGCTGGCCTGTGGAGTGGGCACGGCGTTGTACACCATATATAATACTCCTAACTTCCTACACAGTTGGATTGCTTCTGTATATGTTCTCCACTGTCCTCTGGTTTCAAATTGTGTCAGGTCCAGGCTGGGGAATGCTAATCTCCATGCTGCAGTGATCCAATCTAGTAATGGGTGTATATCTTGCTTGGAAGTCTCAATGCAATGCTCCAGAGCTTCTACTAATGCTGGGTTCTCCACTATATTTCTCAATTTTGCCATTTTGGTGCCAGACAACATAATGGTGTCTGCACCTTGTTCCCAGAGTTTGCATATGTATTCGGCATCTTTCATCCTGTTCTGGGCGAATGTTTTCCTTAGGTCTGAGATCTCCTGAGGATTGTATTGCCTAATTTCCTCGGTTTGGACCAAACCTGGTCTTTGATTTGATTGTGGAGTAAAAGGATTAAATCTATTTGGGGCCAAAATAGGAGTTCTCTTAATTTTGGTAGACACTGGAAATGAGGGTACACTGTCCCTCTCAGGGGTGGCCATTCCCTGTCTAATTACATTCATGGCTAGCCTTTTGCTGAATAATCTATCATTGTCTATGTCTGTAATGGTTTTCATTAATAATGCGGTAGTCTGTCCTTTACTGCATTCTTCCAGAGCATCCATCACTTGATCTGGATTAGTTAAGGGTTGAGTAATTTTGATTGGGTTCATCCCTGCCTTATTTTTGACCTTCTCGGCAGTGGGGAGCCATCCTTGTTCACACTCAGATAGCTACTCGTACTGCTTCTTGTCCACAGGGGAAATCCTACACTTATTCCTAAATTTCTTTAGCAGCCTTTCCATAATGTATTGGGTAGTCCGTATAGGAACTTAATATATTTCTTCTTAAAGTACCACTCTATATTTCCAATAGGCCTCGTGGTTCCTGTGGATTTTTAACCAACCGTTCAAAATGAATGTCTGTCCTTCTCTCTATGCGCTTACTCAACCAATTTCTCATATCATTTGTGCTAAATTTTTTACTACTCCGCCTGGTCTGGTCAAATCAAAAGTAACCGTTGTCCTTTGGGCGCTCAGTTGGTAGCTGAATAGCAATAATAGGACAAGAAATAAAATAAATAGTAGTCTTAGCAATATTACAGTATCCAACAGTAGGTGGAGATATTGTCCCACATCCTGCCCACTACACCAACTGTTGTGAGCACATCCCAGGTACTCTCTGGTGGTCAGTCGGAGACAGAGGACAACAAGACTCAGACACTTGAGGGCGGTTCAATACCATTTACTAATGCTCAATAGAATTCCACACAATGCCATAATTTCACACAATATACAATCATACGACCTGTCTGCTGCTCGTGTCCGTGTCCTGTTGGTCAGCACCCGTCGAGGAGATGCAGTTGGGCCTCAATCGCTGGCTTGGACCGTTCTTGCTCGAAACCTTGTTCCTCCTTGGGCCTGGATATGGGTACTTCTCTGGTACTGCGATGGTCCGTGACCAGGATTGGAGGGAGTCTTGGTCGAGAAGTCTCCTCAGTACTGCAGAGCCTCTGAGTATTCACCTCTGTGGATGAGGGGAGCACCTTCAGCAGAGTCTCTGAGTGTTCACCTCCATGAAGCTCGAATCAAGCTTGTCTGTGGTCAGTTGGGTTGTTCTACTTATACTGCTTAGTAAACAACCTTCTTCCATCTGCTTATCTCTTTTCTTACAAACATGTTTTTACTAACAAATATTTTCCTCATAAACAACTTGTTTTTCTGTACAAATATTTTCTTTCTTTCCTTATCACTCACACGCACATACTGCTGACGTCACTCAGGCCTACTCTAGCTTGTCCCTTGGACTTCCATTTTATGTTCCTTACAGATAGTCTTCTGTTAAGGCTAATAATTGAGCCCTGTATCCTCCTTTCTCTGCATCTTTTAAAATGTCTCTAATAATCCCATAGAAACTGAAAAAGGCCTCAGGAATTTTCTCCCCTTTGGCTAACAACTCATTAATATTCTTTCCTACCTTATTCCAAGTGAAGGGATGAATGTCTGGGCCACTTACTATTATCCAAGGACATTTCTTCCCAACATAACAGAAAAATTTTACAAGGTCTTACTTTTTAACTCTTATTCCTCTCTCCCTAAGTGCTCCTTTCATCTCTTGTATAAATAAAACTTTCTTTGAGAGCATCTTGCCCATGGTAGATGGGACGGCAGAACTCACCTCAAGACTTCCTGTGTTGCACAAGTGATGCAGTCCGGGTGTCTCTACCCTTTGAATATCAGGGTCCCCCTCTGCAGTGCAGTCCGGTAGGTCACCATGCCCTGAGCCCATGTTGAGGTGCCAGTTGACCCATCCAGCAGGATCAGTTATTCTTTAGGCTTGGGGAGACTCCTCCTGAAATACAATGGAGGTGAGAGATAAAGGGGACCAAGTGCATTAAAGAAAGAGTCAGTCTGAGTTGCGTCAGGGTCTCATTTATTGAAGATAAGGCAGGGTTTATAGACCCTCAGGGGCAGGAAAAAAGAAGAAAGAAAAAGGGAGGGGAACAGAAAATTTTATTAAAGCAAGAGCAGAAGGTCCCGAGGTCAGGGAAGGGTCGAGTTGTTCCCTTGGCCATTGTGCTTATCTTAAAAAGGACCTCTTGTGATTTATTGGGGGAGTGTTTGTGAAGGCTGTTTCATCAGATACTGTTTGCTTAAAGCGGTGTCAGGTACTGTTTGCTTAGGGCAATAAAAGGGTCATCATTCTAGCTGCCTTCTTGGTCCCTAACAGTATCTCTTAGATTTTCTGCTTGGTTTATATTATGCCTTGCTATGGGCCAAAGTAGCCTTTTTGTTTTTTTTGTTTTTTTAAGATTACTACATATATATTTTCTTTGTGTTCAGCTTTCCTCTGATTTTTTTTTCCATCTCTGTATATCCTTATTGAAGGTCTCTTCCCTCTCCCACCACATCTGATCATTTTTCTTCTCTGCAACTCCCCATCCCCTCCCTTGGCAGGGAGCAGACAGTCCTATGGTCACACTGGCCCAATAATGCTTGGCTCAGTCTTCACTCCCGGCCAAATCCAGTTTTGTCCCCCCTCCCTCAAGAGTGAGTCAGGTGTTCCTATAGATGGACTGGGGTTTGAAGGGTCAGTCC
>PVIH01024220.1:0-23209 GCA_004025045.1 Sigmodon hispidus
AGCCATGCTGTTTTAGCATCTGTATAACTTCTGACCAAGCCCTTCTAGCTTTCATCGTTTCCATTGAATAGTCAGGCGTTATTCTGATGGGTCTGCCTTTATATGTGAGTTGGCCCTTTTCTTTTGTAGCTCTTAAAATTTTTTCTTTGTTCTGTATGTTTTGTGGCTTGATTATAATGTGGCGCGCTGACTTTTTTTTGGGATCATATCTATTTGGTGTTCTGTAAGCTTCTTGTATCTTTATAGGCATTTCCTTGTTCAGGTTAGGAAAGTTTTCTTCAATGATTTTATTGAAAACATTATCTGTGCCTTTGAGCAGGTATTCTTCTCCTTCTTCTATTCCTATTAGTCTCAAATTAGGTCTTTTCATGGTGTCCCAGATTTCCTGAACATTTTGAGTAATGGCTTTTTTAGTTTTACTATTTTCTTTGACTGATATATCTATTTGAGCTACTGAGTCTTCCACTTCAGAGATTCTATCTTCCATCTCTTGAACTCTGTTTGTTATGCTTGTATCTGTGGTTCCAGCTTTCTTCTTCAGGTTTTCTATTTCCATCTTTGCCTCAATTTGTGCCTTTTTTATTGCTCCTATTTCAGCTTTTATTTCATCTTTTAGTTCCTGGCATGTTTCTTTCATAGATTTGTTCATCTCTTCCAATTTTTTGTTTGTATTTTCTTCTATTTCTTTAAGGCTTTTTTTCATATCTTCTTTGAGAGCTTCGATGATCATCAAAAAGGAATATTTTGTGTTGCTTCCTTCTGTTTCCTCTTCATTGCTCAGTTCAGGTCTTGTATTTGTAAGATCGCCACTCTCTTCTGGAGTTACCATGTTGTTCTTTGTATTATTATGTAATTTTTTGCACTGACGTTTGCCCATGGCTTCAGTGGTTCACGATTGGATGGTTTCTGGTCAGTTGTGGCACTTGGGCTTGTGTGCCTCCTGTCACCTCTCTGGGCAGGGTCTGAATCTACCCTTCAGGGACCTGTGTAGTTGTCTGTTCGCTCGGTTCAATGTGGTGGTGGGTAGCCGTGCAAATTCCCTCAGCAAGAGCTGTGGGTATGTTGACCGGCAGAGTTTATCTGCCCCTGCTCCAGAGTGTGCTGGGACTCTGCAGACAGCACTTGGTCCTGCTGACTGCAATATATTTATTGTAACTTGTTGACAACATAAAAGTTTTATTTTTGCATGATTAAGTTAATTATAATATTTTAAATCTGAAATGAGTTTTAATTTTATATTTAGTAATATGTCATAATTACTTCAACTTAATGGTATACACATTTGGATACTTAACTCTTTTTTTCTTTCTTCAAGATATTTACTATGCAGGATCTATTACAGCTCATTCAAATAAACCCTTCATCCCGTCTTTACAAATCACTGGTAAGATTGTTTTTATAATGTACCTTGATTTGCTACTTATAAATAAATGATTTAATAAAGCTAAAATATTTTTTCAACAGATATCAGGATTTGATAAAGAAAACCAAAAAGGTAGGAGACTTCATCTTTGTGGAGATAGCAAAATCTTTATACATGCTTTTTTCTTATAAAAATACAAAGCTTATGGTTATTAGAGAGAAGAATAGGAAATTAGAATTAAAACTTTTGATTTTCCTTGTTGACCATGGCTTTTAAATAAGCAACTGCTCATATGTTATTTTGATAAAAATACCTTATTTCCCTCACATTTCTATGTTTTTAATAAGTCTTAGATACACTACAAACAATCAAGAGCCCAACTAGCAAATGAAACTGTTCTAAAATTATCTAGTATGTTTAATATATTACACATATAATAAATTTATGCAGTATCTCTCCTCTCCATAAAAACTAGTAATTTGAACTATTTTGTATATTAGATATCCCCCTCAAATGTAATTATTAAATGTTAAATGTATTAGTTTCTTTAAAATATCAGTTTTTTAAAAAATTTTTATACATTCTTGATAAATTACCTTGATCCTGGCCTTGATAAGACCTTTTATATTGTATAGTGTTGCTAAGGTTGCTAGACCAAACTTCAAATTTGTTAATGGGCTTTGTGTCTTGAACATAAACTGGAAAATCAGTTGCCAATGATAGTTAATCTTTTGGTCTTTTAAAATGGTCTGTGACATGTCACAGTGGTCCTTTTGTGTTTGGATTTTTGTCTTACCATTCCTCCTTAAATGCTCATAAGGTTGGAACTCAAAGAGCCAATATTTGCATGTCTGCTAGCCATTAGTCTGACTTAATTGCCAAGTCTCTTGGAAGTAATGTTTGCAATGAGTAAATAAATTGGCTTGCAAGATGTTCTAGGCTTCCTGCAACATTGATCATCTCTATTGAATTTCATTATGGCAACTGACCCTGCATTCCAGAGTGAAACAGCTTCCAACAACTAAAGCTAGATCAATTTGTACAACAAAATAAAGTAGTAGACAGTCTAAATACAAATGAATTATTATACAGAATAAAAATGACTATCTTTAGTCCATGCTGCTAAGTATATGAATAGATAGACTCTATATTCTGAACTCCAAGGCAGTATGCTATTTAATATAACTCTAGTTGTGATAGAGCTGCCTATTTCTGCTGTCTCATGTGGTGGCCACTAAATTTCATGTGATACTTGAAATGGGGCTACTGTGAATTTAAATTCATTTACTCACATGGCAGCTATATTAGAAAGCACTGGCCTATATTATGCCACTAATAGCTGTTTACAAAATATTAAGAAGAAAATTCAGAGCTTGAAGAAATATTTAGAAATAATCTACTTTACTATAGATATTTATTTTATTCTTAAAAGATTTTTGCCCATGATTTCATAATCTATTTAAATGCTTCTGGTTGCAAAACCATCTAACAACTGTTACCATTTTAATATGGTAACATTTCTGGAAGTCAGAGAAACTGAGTAGCAGTTGTGTTAAGCATCTAAGTATCAAAATTTGGATAGAACTCTTTGCTGATCATTTTGTTAATTTTGGCAAAAATCAGTACAAGGATAGCTACAATTCAAATGTAGGATATTAGGTGTTCTCTGGAAAGAATGTAGACTGTGACCAAACATTGTTACTGTAATGTTTTCACTTAGGTTTAGAGAGTGCTCAGCTTCCTAACTGTAAATTAGTGGAGCCTAGTAGCCGAAGGAATTGGACTGTACTGTAGGTGATAGTTGTTTATATGGGAGGACTTAATAATAGTTGTGAAATTGCAGTTATGTCTGTAGTAGTAGATAGTAAGAGCCAACTTTCTCATTGTTAGAATGGGAATTTGGGCTAGCAATTTGGGTCAGCACATAAAGGTGCCTGTTGCCAAGCCTGACTGACTGAGTTCCATCCCCAGGATCGACATAGTAGAAAGAGGGAACTGACTCTCATGATTGAGAATTTAGGTAGTTTGTGTGTGATTTTTAGATAGAGGAATGATGTGTTTGTAAGGGGAAGTTATGAGGCTTCCATATGGTTCTGCTTATGTAAAGGAAGTTACATTTGTAGGAGTAGAGTTTTAATATCTTTAGTAGAGAGGGATAAAAGATTGTAACATAGCTGATGGAGCAGGAGTCCTTTCAACTGTTTAGACCTTTTGTGGGGAGGTGAGACAGAGTTTCTTTGGATAGTTTTGGCTCTCCTAGAAATAACTGTAGACAATGCTGACCTCAAACTCTCAAGTGCTGGGACTAATGGTGTTTGATACCACCACCCAGTTGTTTACACCATTTTAAAAAAACATTAACTCCCTATTGGTGGCAACTCAGTTTGATTTTTGCTATGAGAAGCAATAAGTGTGCATCATGCATATTTTGTGCCCTTATTGAAAGTTAGTACAGCAGTGTAAATTCAAAATGACTAAGTTAAAATAATGTGTATATTTTAAATATATAGGGACATTGACAAATTGCTCTCCTAGATTCCCATGTAAACACTTGACATCAGTGATTTAATCTTAATAATGTTATGCAGAAAATGTAGTCTCTCTCTTTTATGTTATTAATTTACATTTATTTATGGGTTTCTCTGCATTTGTTCAATATTTAAAAGGTGTTCATGTTTATTTTTCATTTAAATTTTCTTCCTGTGAACTTTGTCCATGTCTTTTTTTATTTTTTTGTTTTACTGATGGATAATAGTTCTTTGACATTACAATGCACCTCTCTCTCTGTATTGCAGAATCTTTTCCAATATATCATTTATCTTTTGACTTTATTTTATGCCATATATAAGTTCATAATTTTTAATGCAATCTCTGTATTCCTTTTAAAGTTTATGTCATGCTCGGCAATCAAATAATGTTATAAATGAAGATTCATAAAGACCAATAAAGCAATGATTGATGTTCTAAAACAAAACTATGTATGCTATGCTTTTATAGGTTTTCTTATGAGTTTCTTAAAGGAATTGGCAGAATATCATCAAGCTAAAGAGTGTTGTGATATGGAAACACAGACAAGTGACACATTTCCTAGCAAAGTGTCCCTAGGTAATTATAGCCCTCTTACTTCAATTTTGCTTTGTATCTTGTTATTTTGTTTTTGCTCAATTATTTTTCAAACAGGGTCTCACTATATAGCTGTGGCTAGATTTAAACTTACTGTATAGACAGAGCTGGCCTCAAACTTTTGATTGTACTCCTCTTAATTCTGGTATTTACAGATATGTATTACCTCACTTGGCCCTGTTTTGTTTTTGGAAGAAGAAAATTGCCTTACTTATCATACTATGATTTTTCCCCTGACATGGAAGAATGCTACATGTTTATAGATGACAATAAAATTCATTTTTGTCTAGAATTGTGTTGCTGAAGAGGCCAGGAATTGCTTTCAACTGTCATAAACTATCTTTCTGAATGCCAGGGCTACACGGGCCACTCATGCAGAGATCCCAAGACAAAGTTCTTCCTTGTGGAGTCTAACCTCTCTTTACTAGGGAACTCATTTCATGTCTTCTCTAACCTTATTTTATAGCCATTAAATTAATATGTGTCTTGGTCAATCTTCTATTATTGTGAAGAAATGTATTTAATTGGGGGCTGACTTAGAGTTTCAGAAGTTTAGTCCATTGTCAATCATGGCAGGGAGCATGGTGGCACATAGGCAGACATGGTATTGGAGAAGTAGCCATGAGTTCTACATCCAGATCCACAGGAAGCAGGAAGAGAGAAAAAACCACTGGGCCTGGCTTGGGCTTTGGAAACCTCACCCTGAGTGACTTAGTTCCTTCAGCAAGGCTGTATTTACTCCAACAAGGCTATACCTCCTAATCCTTTTAAATAATGCCCCTCCCTAGTGACTATGCTTTCAAATATGGGAGGCATTCTTATTCAAGTCACCATTGTATGTTAAATACTGTTGGCTTTGCAAAGAGAGAAGTCATTGTTCCATCATTTCACTTAATAGTTGAAACTGAGGTTCTCAGAGGGAAGAACTTGGAAACTCCCACTTGGGAGTTTCAAGAGTCCAAGGTCTTTGGTCCAAGGCTTAGAGCTTTTACACTCTGCACCTTTCTATAGTACCTTTCTACCTGTGCTAACTAGTTTTTATTGTTAACTTGACATAACCTAAAGTTGCCTTGAATCAAGGATCCTCAGTTGAACAATTGCCTCCATCAGATTGGACTATAAGTACATCTGGAGAATTTTTTGAATCAGTGTGGGAAGGTCCAGCTCACTGTGGGCAACACCGTCACCTAGGAAGATGTATATAAAAGCTAGTATTATGAGCCAGGAAACAAGACAGTAAGCATTCCTTTGTGTTTCTGCTTGAGCTCTTGCCTGACTTCCCTCAGAAATGAACTGTGACCTGGAGTAAAAGCTGAAAAAAAAGCCTTTTTTTCTCTAGTTGCTTTTTGTCATGGTGCTTGTCATAGCAATAGAAAGCAAACTAGACACTAGTTTTTAGTTTTGTGTCAAAATAGTTGGGAAGCAGTTATTCATACTGATGCTTACCTGCCTTTTTGGCTTGTCCTTACTTAGTAGTGCCTTTAACTTGTAGGAAGATAAGGAATTTATCATTCATAAAGTTATATTCTCTAACTAGGTCCTTAAGTATAGTTTTAATACCATTAGCAAAATATGTGTTAGTTGCAAAGGAGAGCTTTTCAGTAGTACACAGCACATAGATAATTTTAAATTTTCTAGTGGTTACATTTAAAAATGAAAAGAAGTGAAATTCATATTTAGTTACTTAATATTCAAGATATTTAGCAAGTACTCAATATAATATTAATAGATATTTCACATACATTTTTGTAGCAATTTCTGGAGATCTAGTGTGTTATTTTCACTAGAGCGCATCTCAGCTCAGATTGGACTTGTTTCATATACTCAGTGACCACATGTGGCTAGAAAATCCTATGTCAGAATGTGTGGTTATAGCTCATTGGAAAATTAAGTGAAGTGGCTGGAAAAACATGGTTACAATTATACTTACTGCAAACACTCAATATTTTAATCTATTCCTTCTATCCCTTTTCCCATGTACTGTTGCACATGAGATTGTACTCTACGTTCAGATTTTCCCTTTGCTTCATGATTGATTTGGCTGGCTGGCTGGTTGGTTTGAAGGCCAAGAGCCTCTTAGAAAGAGATCTCACATGAGAAAGTCACCAGGCCTTGAGTTGAACCTGGTTTTGTTATAGTTACTTGACCCTCTGGAAGTTACTTAAACTCTATGACCATTTGTTTCTTATCTGTAAAATGTAAGAGTTAAAGTACGTAGTTTTTATAGTCCTTGTTTTAAACATGTGTCAACTTTAGTCCATGTGCAAAGGTCTTTGCACTTAGAAACTGAGAAGAGATTAATTGTCTGTCCACTTAATTGACATTTCCAAACATGCAGAACAGTTGAAATAATGTTACAAGATGTATTTGCTTACATAGATGCTGCTGGGAAATTTGTGTTATGCTTGTTTATCACTTATCTGTCCACTTAACCATCTCAGTTTTTAAATGTATTTTAAAGTAGTAGCAGATATCTCTACACTTCCCCCTTTAATATAGTCTGCTTTGGGCTTTTTCATACCTGACTAAGTTGATTTTGTATTTCCTAATTGGCTGTACTCATTTTTTTAATAGCCGAGAAGTTTCAGCTTATCGATGATCAGTTTGCAGATGCTTTTCCTCATCGTCCCAAGCTAGATTCTCTAGAGACAAAGCTAAACGAATATAAGAGAGAAATACAACATCAGCTTCAGGTAGAAATGTGTCAAAAGGTAAGCTGTATTTCTTGCTACTGTTAATGAGAGTTACTCCCACTTCACTTCTATTGTCTTAGTCTTAGGTATGTGGGGAAATATCCAAAAGTTTTTATTGAAGAATGGAGTACTATATTGTTTTGTACATTTTTATCTTCATTGATGTCATTTGTTTACACTTTTGATTGAATCCTATAGGACAGTAAATGAGATAAAACTAAGAATGAATTAAAGATATATTTGGACAGAACATTGTTATTGAGCCTAATGAAGAGTGAATTTGTACTATTTTCAAGTAACTATTTTCAGTTTTTGTGCTCCATTTATAGTTGAAGTATTTTAGAGAAGCTGAAATAACAAAAGTTAAAATAGAAGAGAAAAGAAAGTATGAAAAGGAATTGGCTGAGTTCCGGAATGAATTTGAAAGAATTTGTCAAGCAAAAAATGAAGCCCTCATTTCTCAGGAAAAGAATACCCTGGAAAGAATTAAAAAGCACCGAGAGGTAATATCTGGAGATAATTTACTGGGTGGCTATGTCCTGATGCTTTTAGCACCTTTGCTTAAGATTCAGAAAGGACAGCTGATAGAACAAGGCTCTAGAGGAGCAGGTGGAACTGCAGTCAGGAGTGGAGAGAGAAGGCTGAGCTCAGAAATCCTCACCTAGACATTGCTCAGGAGGGCAGAAAACAAAAGAGCTGGAGTAAATATCTGTACTGGGATTAGGAGACCACCAGCAAACAGCATATCTTGTCAGGTGAACTATAGAGAGAGGGCTGTAGGGAGCAGCTTGGAGGTAAATAGTTGCTATGGACAAGGGGGAGCAGGTCTTTACAGCAGAGAGGTTGTTACCATTGCAACACTCAGCTGAGGCAGCAGCTTGGAAGTGGAGGAGCAAGAGGTTTCTCTTCTGACTATGGAGGATTGATAATTTCTGAGCACTTGTTCACCCCTTCTATAAGGGTGAAAAAATAGCAGTAGTTGAGGAATGCTGTTTTGACAAGCTTAATTTGACTTGAGAAAGGTAGACTCAAGAATTAAAGGTCTTGGGGCTCTGCTAGAGGATGAAGAGAGCAAACTGAACCAGGGAAGAATGTGAGTGGCCCCCATCCTGGGGAAAATGAGCATATGTGGCAGTCTCAGAGTGATCCAGGAGTAGGGTCTGAGAGGCTGTGTTCAGAGTAGCTAAATCACATTTCAGGCAGAGATTTCCTTCAGGAAAACCTATTTGCTTGCTAAGAGCATGTCTTCAGCCAAACAGGATTTGGAGTATTCTTTTCAGTATGCATCTAGTTACTAGAAAGTATTGAGAATAGGAGTACTTCCTCCTAGAGTTTATCCTTGCTCCGGCTTTTCAGTAAGACCTGTTATCCAGCATTAAATAGGACTCTTCTACTGTCTGTCTGGCATATCTGGGAAATGAACTAATTTTATCTATGAGACTAAGCATAGATGTTTAAGATACTGGGTTATGTTTAGATTAACAACTTTATCTTCAACATAGGTGAATAATAAGATCTCTGTTTACTTAATATTACATGAAAGTGTTGAAAATTGTCATTTCAACATGATACCATGCCTTCGGATGTGTGTCCACATCTCTACCTGTTAAGGTTATGCTATTCTTCAAAGACCTAGCTTCATGTCACCTCAGTGACTTCTTCCTTCCCCAACTTACTAAGTGTACTCAGGCAGGTGTTATTCCTGCATGTGGTCTCTATATACTTTAGTTATGAGATCATTACATCCTCGTGTGATGGTTTCTCTCTGCCACAGCCAAATTGTGACATCCTTAAAGATAATGGACTTTTCTGCTCTTGGTGTTGTTTTTTCAGTGATGGGATGGCCCAGCACATTTTTCAGCAGTTAACCTAAGCCCATTAAGTGAATGACCCATAAACTAAAACATTTAGGTATAATCTTCAATCACTATGGACACTCTGTTTTGGATTCATTACTGACTGCACATTTAAAGTCATTCCTGCTGAAGAACTTATCATATTTTTGAGTAGGAGAATATCAGGGGTGTTAAAGAATTAGACTAGAAATATAGTGCAATGCAGTTTACCATTAATTGAGGGACTAATTTTTTTGTGTGCAAAGAAGTACATTTTTATGCAAACTATAATAAATACTTTAAAAAGAAAATTTTGCCAGATGATGGTGGCACATGTCTCAGGAGGTTGAGCTAGATGGATCTCTGTGCATTTGAGGGCAGCCTGGTCTGCAAAGTGAGTTCCAGGACAGGCTCCAAAGTTACAGAGAAAAACCCTGTCTCAAGAAACCAAACCAAACCAAACAAACAAACAAACAAACAAAACAACAAATGTTGACTGAAATCTCTTCAAAGAGAAATTGTTACCCTAGATATCTGTAACTTTCATTGTGCTCTAGAATTTAGGAAACATCATCTGAGTTCCAGTGTTTTTATTTTATTGTGTTTGCTTGCTAAAAATAAATGCTTTCCTGTGCAGATTGAAACAAAAGAAATTTATGCTCAAAGACAACTTCTACTAAATGACATAGATTTGCTTAGAGATAGAGAAGCAGAACTGAAGGAAAGAATCGAAGCTTTTGAATTGTAAGTAATACATGTTATTTTTGGATATGCAGAAGTTGCACTAAGTATTATATCTAGATTTTCTAGCCTTTTCCAAAAGATTTACTTTGTGTGTGTGATGTCTGCAAGGGTATATGGAGATGCTCATATACTCACCCATATGTGCTTATGAAAGTCAGAGGTCAATGTCAGGCATTACTTATCACTCGCCACCTTATTTTTTACAGGGTCTTTCATTGGTTGGCCTGAAACTCATTGATTGACTAGATTGACTGAACAGCCAGCTCTGTGCATACATGTGTTTCTTTCATCTCCACTACCATTCTTGGCTTTTATGTGTGTATTTGGGGATCTGAACTCAGGTCCTTATTTACACTTTATTTATAGCAAGCACTTTATTTACAGAACCATCTCCCCAGCCAAATAGAAACCTAGTGTGGTATTGTGTGTCCGTAATTGCAGCACTTAGGAAATGTGAGGATTAGTTCCATGAGTTTGAGACCAGCTCAAGCTCCATGGTGAGTTCTAGGTCAGCCTGGATACTTGAATCAGGTATTCTGTCCTGTTACATTTACCTGCTATGTATTCAAAAAAGTAAATACAGTAGTCTGACTTGACTTGTTAGGAGGGAGCTATTTCTCATGGTGTTACCTTGCCTAATATCAAAACAACAAAATTGTCAGGGAGAGTTCCTGGCTGTGAAGGTGATAACAACTGATTTAGAAAGTACAGCTTGAGAGGGGAGCTTGGAGTTTTTCTTGATAATAAGTTGGGCACCATGATGAAATATTTCTATCAGACTGCCTTGAGGCTAGACAACTCAGAGACATTCCTAATGCTTCAACAGATCCTATGCTTTGCAGCCACCTTCAGTTATTAAACCTCATAGTTTCAAATATGTAGTGGAACTCCAGGCATCCTGGACTGCTTCATTTACCTATTCTGTACTCCGTCCAGTAAGGAAATCTGGTCTAACTTGGCTTGTCATGAAACCATTTCTTGTGATGGGGGCAGGGGTGCTACTTAATGTTTTCTAACTGCTCAGGATACTTCATCCTTCAGTTTTTACCTGGAACTGCTAGCAAGCTCACCATCTGTGGTGTGTGTATATAACTTTTTTTCCCAATTAGAATTAGCTGTTAGCACTTGATAGGTACTCTAGGAGTCTAGTTCATTAAAGAAATTTTCACTATCTTTATCACTGTTGTTTCTCCACTTCTGTAGGCTCAGTTCATTTGATTTCTTTTCTTCCAAACTCTACCTCCATTCCCACTGCCCTGCCCTGCTAAATATTCAAGTAAATTAGGTGTACTTTCCAGGTTAGCCAGCAGAGGGTGCTTTCACCCCGTTCTTGCATAATGCTCAGAATGGCTTGTTCCCTGTAGCACCTGGGAAGTGGAGAACTGCTAGTACTGCTGGTCTAAGTCTCACTAGGAAGACCCTGTTGAGTAAATGTATAGCAAGGATATGAATTCTCCCTTCCTCCTTCTCCCCTCTTCCTTAACTCCCTGCCTCCATCCTCTCGCTTCAGTATTTAATCAATAGATTATTAAATATTGAAAGCAGATCTTCAACCTTTAGTATCTATGGGCTAGTGAAATAGATCCAACAGTTGTAATAAGTATTATTTTTAAAAGTTGTGTATGTAAGATAACTTTTGTTTGTACTTTTGTAATGTCCTTCTTTACCTCTAAATTGATTTTGGCTACTTAGCATCTATAACTATGTAGTCAGATATTTCTCACCCAGCCTAGCCCAGAGGTCCAGACTTGCAGTCTTGCAGCTGCTTATAAAATAAATACAGAGGCTTAATATTACAGTAACTTCTGGCATACAGTAGTTCAGGCATATTACTAACTAGTTCTTATATTTAAATTAACACATGATTCTATTTATGTTTATCCATATGGCCTGGTACATTTGTTTCAGTGTAATATTCTCATCTTCCTTCTGTGTCAGGCTGATGACTGCATCTGCTCTTCCTTTTCCCAGAGTTCTTCTTGTCTGGCCTATACTTCCTGCCTGCCTTCTGGCCAATCATCATTTTACTAAACCAATATGAATAACAAATCTTTATAGTATAAAAGAGCATTATCCCACATAACTAGGTTTTTGTTTTGTTTCATAACTAGGTTTTTGTTTTGTTTCATTTAGATATATAGTCTCTTTTTTTTTTTTTTACCCTGGCTAACCTGAAACTCATTATGTAGATCAGGCTGGCCTTGAACTTGGAGTGATCCTTTTTCTTCTGCTTGTCTAGTGATGTTATTATAGGCAAGGGGCACTGTGGTCATGATGTAAACAGTTTGTTTGTTCTATATGTGTGTTTAATTTTTAAACTAATACATTTATTGGTGTGTGGTTGGGCGAATGTGTGTTGCAGTGTACTCATGGAGGTTAGAAAACAATTCATGAATGTCAGTTCTTTCCTTCTATTATGTGGATGTAGATCCTGGGAATTAAACTCAGGCTTGGCAGCAAGTGCCTTTACACTGCCCTGCTAGCCAGGTTTTAAGTGTTAATTAGCTCTTATAAGAAGCTACTTTGGCCTTGACTCCTTTCTGCTTCTTTAAGCTAGATGCACCCTCTCCAGCTCCCTTCCTAGTTCTGATAACAGTGTAAGTCAGTTTGTAAAAACTTCTGTCTCTTTTGCTTTTTTTTTTAGTACAGTTACATACATTTCAGTCTGTTGTCCTACAAATGTTTTTCTTCAAAATCATTACATTAGATGTTTGTTTTATATGTTTTTTGTTCATTTCAGGACTCAGAAGCTCCAAGAAGAAAAAAATAAAAGTGAGGCTGAAGCACTTCAGAGACGGGAACAGAATATAAAGAACATTGAGGAGACCTATGATCAGAAGCTCAAAACTGAACTTCTAAAGTAATCGTTTAGTTTTTTAAAAGAAGCAATATGTTTGAATTAAGTAGGTGAAAATGTGACTCAAATCAATGATGTATATAAATTAATATTTACATGACACAGCTTAGTGTTCAAACAAAAACTATTTTCTATGAGAAATCAAACCTTTTTGATGCATACTTGAGTTAAGATGGTTTTTAAAGCATCCAATGTAGAGAATTACATTAAATGCTGTTATCCATAGCATCTCTGGCTGTGAGGGCTTATGATTTACTTTAACCTTACATGTATAAATATGTTTTATATTGTATATTTACTCCCTTTAACTTTAGGACACAATATGACTTGCTTAGCTTGGGTAGCTGATTCGCTGTAAATTTGGAATTCTAATCAATGTAGTCATCTTTCTCATGCTGTCACTGAGAGGAGTGTCAGTAACAATTTGCCAATTACTTAAGGTAAAATTGGATTGTGAGCATGTGTGTGCTTTGTATTCCCTCAAGACTCCTTAAAGCCAGAATCAAAAAGGAACTAAAGTGAACTATATGAAACACAAGGTGATACAGGGAAAGAAAAATATGACTGTTGTGGTTACTTTGGTCCACCCTCCTTTCCTCCTGCTTCTTGCTATATAGTCCAGGTTAACTCAAAATTCTTGACTCTTCTGCTCCAGGCTCCCAAGTTCAGTGATAGCAGATGTGACCCATAATGCCCAGGTACTTTAGCTTTTCCCTAGTCTGAATTTTATGTGCCAGTGAATAGAATCCTAAAGCAAACACAATTGTATGGCAACCTTTCTTAGTGGCAGTTCTAAGTGTTCCACCTAATAATCTTTAATATTTGTCTTTGGTTTCAGCAAATGTAGGGATACAGGATGTTCATCACAGGAGGGTTTGTCTTTCTTTTCATCCATCTCTGACTAATAACTGAAGAAAATAAGTAAAATTCCATGGAAACATCCCTTTTCTTATTGCTAATGTGGATAAAATACTAATAGGCTCTCAATTGTATACATAAGCTCTATGAGCAAAAGTTCTTATCCTGGTTGTGTTGGGGAGATTGTGCAGGCAGATTATAAGTGACTGACTGACTTGCCATCTCTGGGGACAGTGAATTTGTTGTGTGCTAGGTAAGCTTTGCTTTGTTTACTTTAATGCTCTCTGTACCAACTGAGACCAGTGAAAAGGTCGTTGTTTTCAGTAACTCTGATAATACCCTTCATTTTGTGTGACTCAGTTTGGGGGCCACAATTACATCATAGAGGCAGGGGTTTACTGGACCATTGATGTTTAGAATTCAGTTGCCTGGCCTTAGAACTGAGACTTTAAAGTATGTCTTCGGTCATATTGGTACTTTTAGGTATGCTGGGCCACAGATAAGCTCCTTAGGGTTAGTGGTCTTTTTCTGGGAGATGCAAGGACCTCATTTTATTCATTCTGATTCTCAGATACCAACTGGAACTAAAAGATGACTACATAACTAGAACAAATAAACTACTGGAAGAGGAAAGAAAGAATAAAGGTGATATGGGTGGCTTCTTATTGTAGTTAACCTCCTAAGTTGCATCTGTTGCATATTCTTAATACAGCTTTTACTTTTTGAAAAACGTTTATTTACATGTTATTTGTCAGAGGGAGGGGGCATATGTGATATGGTGTGCATGTGAAGGTCAGAGGACTTATGGGACTTGGTTTTTTCCTTCTACCATGTGGGTCCCTAGCATTGAAATTGAGTTGTCGGACTAGCAGCATTTTTGCCCATTAGTCTATTTCATCTTCTCATGATATTTATTCTCATAGATTTGTGTTATAGGACGGAAAAACTACAGAAATAAAACATACAGATCTTCGCTTTTTAAGGAAAGTAGGCACTGATAGTAGGTCCTATCCCTTTCCCTGATGGAATAACTGATTAGCATGTAGTAGGAATTTTACCACATATATGACAGATGTAACTCATCACTCACTGGGTAATGGGATTTATTTCTTATTTGCTCACTAAACTTGACTTATACACTTGTTGCTCTAGACTATGAAGCAATAGTGATTAGGTCTCATAGAGTGACCATAAATTATTAAATGTCTTTTGTGTTCAGTAGGAAATCACTATTAAATTGGTTCTTTTTTATTCTCTAGAAAAAACTATTCATTTGCAAGAGGAACTCAAAGTTATTAATTCAAAAAAGGAAGAACTCAGTAAATCTCTAAATCGAATGAAAGAAGTTGAGGTAATTGTTAAAACCATTTTTTAAAGTTTCTTTAATAATAATATGTTAGGGTTGATTCTATTTTTTTTTTTACTTACAGAGAACATAAAGGTGTTTTGAGATTTATTTTTATTTTATGTGTACAGGAGTTTTACCTGTGTGTACAGTGCTTGTAGAGGACAGGAGACGGTGTAAGATGCCCTGAAACTAGAGTACAGAGGATTTTTAGCTGTCATATAGGTGCTGGGAATCAATCCTTGGTCCTTTGGAAGAATAGTCAGTGTTCTTAACACTGTACTATCTCTCTAGCCCCTTAGGCCTTCTTTTTGGTATCCTTGGACTGATTATTTTATGACTAAGAAGGTGATAGCTGAAGTTAATGCGGCAGGTTCTAATTTAAAGCAAAGGTACACAAGGACATAGAAAAAGAGCTTGCATCTAAGAGTCCTGCTGCTCAAGTTGTGTCTCCCTCTCTTACTGCTTATGTGCCTTTAGGCAAGTTCTGTGAGTGCAGCCTTGGAGATATTTCTGACAGTTTGTGATTGTTGAGTGAGTTTGCTGAGTTACCCAAAACAGATGGCCCACCTATCATATCTTCTTTCTTAGCCTCTTCTGTTGCATTGGTAGCAATTAAAAATTTCTATCACTACACCATTCTCTTACATTTTAGACAAAATACCAGTTTTTACATAGTGCTATAGTTTCTTCAGTGATATTGCTTGTCATGTAATGGACAAAATTAAAACTTTAAGTAGTTAAAGGAGATTGTAGGTGGGTATATAGCTGCACACATTTAATCTTAGTACCCAGGAGGCAGGCACATCTCTGAGTTCTAGGGCCCCCAGGGCTAAGTGAAATCCTGTCTAAAACAAACTAACTCAAGTAGATACTATAGGTAAAATTTATCTTTGCAGCCATGATATCTGTGTAGGCTTTCAAATCCAGATATGGGACACATATGACTAAGAAAAGGAAAGCACCTCACAGCAGTAGAGATTGAGTCCACCTTTTTATCTGTTCTTGGTTTTAAAATGGTAAGTTGTGCAGTTGTATTGGTGGCATTTGAAAATTGATTCCAAATTGCTTTCACTGTGTACTCTGTCCTAACTTCATAAGTCAGAAGTATATTGATACAGCTCTGAGCTTCCCCTGGCCTATGACCAGTGCAGAGGCCTGACCTCTGTCTAGTAGTCGCTGTCATTCATTTATGATACTTAGATTTCCACCCTTTACCCTTGTAGTGCTGTGAAAGTTACTCAGATATAACTTTTTCCCCCCCAATTTTAGCTGGAGCTAGAGTCTGTCAAAGCCCAGTTTTTGGCAATGTCAAAACAAAACCACTTGCTGAATGAAAAGGTGAAAGAGATGAGTGATTACTCACTCCTGAAAGAAGAGAAAGTGGAGCTTCAGGCACAAAATAAATTACTTAAACAGCAACTGGAAGAGAATAGGAATGAGAACTTACGTCTTCTAGACCGTATGTTTTTTGTTTTTTGGGTTTTTTTGATTTGCATGTTTCTGTAACTTACATTAGGTCAGGATTATAGAACAACCTTCATATCTGTAAGGGAGGTTTACATTGGGGGAATCTTTTAAGATCCTTATGTTGGAGCTGCTTCCTTTTTGTTTGCTATTGCATAATTAGTAGTTTCATCCTCTTTGGGTGGCTTCAGAGTTCCTTCCCTCTGACTGTTGGCTCACTTGAACCAAGTAAGCACTTGGAACGAGACAGGGAGAAGAGATTGATATCTTACTTATTTCTTTACCTAGCTTTGGTCTTCTGGTACAAGAGTCTGGACTGCTTATCTACTGTGCTTCTCACTCAAGAGGGCTCACAGTCCTTGCTGGGGGCCTCCCACTAGTACTCTGTGCCTGTACCTACTCATTGTACCTCTGGAAATTTCTCCCTCTCTTAAGCCTCCTAGTCCTAAGGGAGCACTAGCATTGTAGCTGTTTCTGCTGCACTATCCTTTATGATTACCCTAAATAAGGCTACATAAGGCACACTTTATTAACAGGGCTCTTGAGTGACCCAAATGGAAAGCACCATGAGCCTTATTTCTGGAGCCTGACTACCATGGGCCATCTGTTCAGATGGGATGAAACTAGGGACAGGCACTGACAGGTGATAACTGGAGAGCTCTTTCTTAAAATACCATCTGCATGTGGTAGAGGAAAGAGATAGGCTATTGAATTAATTTAAGAATTTGAAAGAATTCTTTAACTTACAGATATTTTGGAGGAATAAAGTTATATTAACATGGATTAAGTAATTTTATTCTGAAATTTGTGAATCAGGATTGTTCTTAGACCATTTAATAGAAGTGATAAAATATTAACTGCATGAGTACAAAGAAAGGAAACTATTTTAAATTTCTTTAGCTGCTTTTTAAAAAGTGAAATAAGCAAATTTAAGATTGATAATAACTAGGAATTTTTAAAAAATTTTTTAGGCATAACACAGCCACCTCCTGAGCTTTTGATTTTTCAGAAAGAATTACAGAAAGCAGAACATACTATAGCACTGGAGCACAAGGAGTTTGAAAGTCATCGACAAGCTCTGCAGAAACAGCTGCAGAGTGAAGTGAGTACTGTTCTTTTTTCTGGTGGGTATTATGCCAGTCCACTTCATAGTACTTATGGAAACTTTATACATGCACACCAGCAAAAATCAAATGTATTTGAATACAAAGACTTTCTCCCCACTCCCCCGCCAACATTGCAAAGGAGTCTTTCTCATATGAGAAAATTCGCTAGTGATTCTGACTAATAGTAATAGCACTGAATGACAAGTAAATTCATCTAGACCTAAACTTCTCAAAGGGCCTGATAACTCCCACCATGAGTCCCTTGATTATTGCTTTTTGGTATACACACATCCACTGTGTCTCTGTAATTTCTGCCTTGTGCAATAAGATTAGCTAGCTGTTTTTAGACTTAAAATGAAAAGGGAAGAAGGGGGAAGAGGCACATCCGTTTAATCCCAGCACTTAGGAGGCAGACGTAGAGGCAGATGAGGCTCTGTGAGTTAGCTGTAGGATAGCCAGGGCTTCACAGAGAGACCCTGCTTCAAAAACCAAAACTTGTTTGGGTGTTGTTGTTTTAATAGAGATTATCCTATTGGTTGTTGGTATAAAAGCTTCTTCAAATTGACAAAGCAGTGAATATAGGCACAAGAAAAGAAATTTTCTTTCTGAAGCAACTTGTAATTGTTTTGTATGTATTTATTTTTCCTTGATCTTTTTTCAGATTGAACATTCTACACAGTTAAAGGCCCAGATATTAGAATATGATGCTTCTGTTAAAAGGTTAACCATTCAGGTTGCTGACTTAAAATCACAACTAAAACAAACTCAGACAGGTTGGCGACTTTAAAAAATAAATTGCTTATTAATTTGTATGTGTGTGTTTGTGTGTGTATGTGTGTTTGTGTGTGTGTATAAGTAATAGAGTAACAGACACATAGAGCTTCAGAACACTGTGGCACTCAGGTGGAGATCACAAGATTTACTGGGAAGTTGGTTCTCTGCTTCTACCTTGCTGAGGAAATGTGTGTCTTGTTTTAGTGCCTACTACAGGCTAACTAACCTGTGAGCTACCTGCCCATTGACCTCTTCCTACCTACCATTTTGTCATAGGAATGCAAATGTGTGGTACTACATCCAGCTCTTTTGCTTTATTCTTTGAATATTTCATAGGTGTATACAGTATATCTTGATCATGTCCGACCTACTTCCTCTTTCCAGTTTCTCCTTCCTGTCAGTATATCTTCCTTTCAGCTTCTCAGTCCTCTTTATTCTCTCCAACTCAATGTTTTATTTTTTTTTTGTCTGACTCTGATAAGGCTAACAGATTTTCTCATATTTTTATATAGCTCTTAGCAGACCTGTTTATAAATACAGAAGAGAAGCAGGGTAGCTGGGTACAAAGACAATTGCTTTCAGAATTGGAGACCTATTTTTGTTTTGGCCTTCAGATGAAGTTGTTTAATCTTGGGCATAACACTTTAGAACTTCCTCAAGTTCCTCATTTATAATGAGAATAATTACACCTACTGGGTTACAGTGAGCAAAGATGGAATAGATAGCTCACATGAGCTGGTATGTGGGACCCACTCAGGCACTAGTTAGTGCTAGAGAATTATTACCTTGTCTTCACTGTAGATGTCTCTCCTCTCCCGCTTTATAGAGAGAATAGTAACTCTTGAATATTTTCTTAAGGTGCTTGTGGGCCCAGTGTGTATTTGTTAGCAGTTCAGCTTGTTTTTCATTCTTCCTTGATCTGAGCCTTCCTTAGTTGCTTCTTGGACTCATGTTTCTCATCAGTCCCTTGTTCCTTCCACCTAGTTTTATTTCTAGCTCTTTACTTATTTCTAGTAGTCTTCTTGAATTCCTTGTTTTTTACTAGCACTTGTTTGCTAGACTGTCCTCCACTAAAATTATGGTAGTTTTGTAATGTGGAAGTAGGTTAGTGAAGCTAGGGCACTTCTACAGTCCACACATGGACTGAGCCCATTATACATTCTCTTCGTAGCATCATAAGGAGGTGTTGCAGGGTAAGAGGCAGCATAAGCACTAGATTTATGCTCGGAAATCTCAACAGCTCTAGTAATTGCTGGTGGAATGTGGCCCCCACCTCAGGAAGACTCCATCCCTTCTCCAAGATGAGAGCAGTGGAAATTTGTGGCCAGGTTATCTGATACTTAGGTTTGGAGGACACTATGTTTCAGCTTAATGTGTGAGTATTTATGCCAGTTGGGATAAACAAAGATTTATTAAATGGATTTGCGACAGTTAGGATCTGGCTAGACTTTGTACCAAGTAAATTAATATATTTTTACTTCTGATCTAGATGTAAGTATTTCAGACTCATTTGTAACAGATTGTGAAATTATGTTTATAAAGGCTTTTATAAAAGCTTTTAGTAAATGTCAAATCGTTATGACTGTGGCTTCAGAAACTTGAATGTGCAAGTTTGTTCTTACTACTTTACAAAATATTCAGTATAATTTAATTTTATTCACAGCCCTTTCTTTTCATTTTTCAAATTTTCTTTTTGTGACCTGCAGCCCTAGAGAATGAAGTGTTCCGAAATCCAAAGCAGTCTCTGACCCTTCATTCCCTGAGTGGTCTAGTGAGTGGCAAGATGGTACCTCACAATGGGGATACAAGTGGGGATTTCTTGAATGTACCCCTTGAACAGAATAAGGTTATGGCAGGAGCAGTTATGTCAAGGGTCCTACCTTATGCAAATACAGGAACAGAGGTTAGTTCTCCAGACTCTGACCTTGAATTTGTAGCCAGTAGTACTAAAGCCAAAGTAAGAGAGCTAGAGCAAGAGGCTGAACGCTTGGAAAAGGCGTTCAGAAATTACCATCGGAGAGTGACTCGGAATCCTACTATGAGTCCTCAACCAGCAAAGAGTCCTTCACCTGGATACTCACAAGGAGTTTTCAGAAGCATAGCTTCCAGTTCCGTGGATAGACATGTTTCTGCGGAGGACAGAGTTGTCTCTGAACAGCCTCTTGTGGACATGCTTAAGGAAGAAAAGAGTGACATGTCCAAAGCATTCATGGGCAGCGTGGCTTCACGGCCTCGCAGGACCTCTTCTTCTACTCGCCTCTCCTCTACACCCCATCCAAAATCGAGAAGGAGCCTTGATAATGAAATGTATCTGGAAGGTGAGCCACTGTCCAGAGGATTGTAACAGAGGCTTTAGACTTGGGCAGTATATTCAGTAGACAGCAATGGGGAGTATGCTCCAGCAGTGGTGGGTGGGTGTTCTTATCCTGCCACACCTTGGTCAACAGTGGTAGCCCCTTCCATGTCACGGGGTTGCTTTGGAACTCAGCAGCACAAAGAATGTTAAGGTCAGAGTTTCCTTAGCACACAGAAGTGTTGAGGGAGCAACATGGCCTTTGTCTTGCTGCTGATTAGTTTTGTATGATCCATGTTATTTACACAGTTTGATTTTGGTGCTTAAACCATTACTTTTGTGGATCTCATACATCAGGCTTGGCTATTTACAAGGATGGCATAGGATTTATTTTTCAACTTAACAGAGCTTTTAAAAAAACCACTTTGATACCTTCTCTATGCAGTTTTTGTAATATCCTTGCCCTGATTCCTTCTATGTCATAGGTCTGGGTAGATTACACATTACATCCTCCAGCCCTTGTCTTGACAAAGCAGCTGGATCACAGGTTTCTTCCTCTACTCCTTGTCCTGATAGAACAACAGCCCAGCCATCACCTGTTGCATATAGGCACAGTATCTCTGGCCCTTCTTTCTCCAGTGTTCCAGAGAAAAATGCCTGGTAAGTTATTTTCTCATCAGCTTCTTATGCTACTGACTTACTGTTTTGAATTTCACTCTTTTGGCCGTTTTAAGGCAATATTAAAGATTATGTGGCAGTCTGGAATTTACAGTTAGATTATGAAATCATTTGTGATCTTTGAAAGTCATTTGAATTATGAGGGAGAATGTGTGGTAATTGTGTAAATAAACATCTTCATAGGTCTGTGAATGGATTTGGTTCATAAAGATAGACAAATGTAAATAAACTTTGTTAGAGGAAATAAATTTGGCTAATTTTAAAGTTGGAGAAGTTTCACACATCAAAATATCATTTAAAAATATGCTTTGAGCACTCAGGAAGCAGAGGCCAGTCTTGTTTTACATAGCGAGTTCCAGGACTGTCTTAAAAACAAGCAACAAAAAATGTTTTGGCATTTAAATATAAACAAGATTTCAGGTGTGTATTATTGAAACAAATTCTGAAGTAATGTTGGGCTGTAGGGTATGATTGTCAAAGTAGACAAAAGTGGATGTTTTTAGAAACTAGGCTGTAGGTTGCTGGGCTGTGATTCACAGACAGGACCACAGCAGGAGATTCTGAGCTCCAGTTGAGCACCTGATGTTTATGAACGCTACCTGTTCAGTCTTGAGAACTGCAATATGTGCCTACCATGGACCCAGGGCATGTGTATCCTTTAAAATTTTTTATATTGTACTTGTTTTGTTTTTTCTGAGAAGCTCTTTTGCTGTGTTATCCAGACTGGCTTAAACTTGTAGTGGTCCTCCTTCCTGTCTACCTCTTGAACCTGGAGGCAATAGGAATGAGTCCCCATACTCAGCTTGTATTGAATTTTCTTATGAGAAAGAAAAAAAGAACATGGAGACCCACAGTATGTGGAGTCAGCACACTTTGACACATAGTTGGGCTTGTGAATTCACATTTTCAGCTGGTTTGTGCTGATGGCATATGGAATTTGTCCTTTGAGAAAATGTCTTGTGGTTTGTGGAAAACTACCCTAGCAATAGTATTGAGAGTATAATATTCTTTGTTAACTAGAGCAATGACTAGTTAAGGGTGTGGGCTGGTAAAAAGGGAGGTGGCTTAGTAAATATAAATTAGTTGCCAAGAATAGTATTTGGTGGCAGGCTCAGTCCCTTGGAGCCATTTCTCCCCCCCACATACACACATACACTTTCTTTTCATTTTTCTTTTGTTGAAATGTATTGAGATAGAAACTAGGATCTCGTGTATACTGGGCAAGCACTCTACAACTGTGGCCTAAAGCCATTCTTTATTATTATTTTTTAATGTGAATGAATATTTTGCTTCCTTCTATGTCTGTGTACCACATGCATGCCTGGTACCTGCATAGGCCAGAAGAAGGTGTCAGATCCCCAGGAACTGGAATTATAGACTGCTGTAAAAAGCCATATGGGAGCTGGGAACTGAACTCAGATCCTCTGGAAGAGCAGCCAGTGCTCGGCTCTTAGCTACTAAAACCATTTCTCCAGCGTGTAAAGCCGTTATTTATAAGCCAATGAAATATTAGTTTTAGAGCCAAGCATGCTTGCTTATGCCTATAATCCCAACATTCAGTAAGCTGAGACAGGAGAATTACCATGAGTTTGAGGTTAGTTGTGGCTACATAGTGAGTTCTAAGCCAGTCACAGAGAACCAGTCTCAAAAAAAAAAATCAAAAGTTTTGTAAATTATTTTCAGCAACCAAAAAACTTTTGTCACCCTATTATCTTAACTTTTTTGTTACTAACACTTTATATTTGTATTTTTTATTTTTCTAATCCAGTTTTAATCAGAGACAAACTGAAACTCAAGACAAAAGTGAACTTTCAAATGTGGACAAGCAATCTTTGAAAGATAATGAGGAGTATGAACCACCTTTCAGATGTAAGCTTTGAACATTAGGTTTTGTGTATATGTATGTGGATGACTACACAGGTGCTGTGGTGCCTACATGGAGATCAGAGGATAACTTTAGGTGTGTCATAGCTCATCTTCTACCATTGTATGCTGGTATGCCAAGCTGCGTGATCAGTGAGCTAAGTAATGCAATTCTCCTTTCTTGGCCTTCTTTTTTTTTTTTTTTCTTTA
>PVIH01024221.1:0-23209 GCA_004025045.1 Sigmodon hispidus
GTTTGCCCATGGCTTCAGTGGTTCACGATTAGATGGGTCCTGGTCAGTTGTGGCACTTTGGTTTGTGTGTCTCCTGTCACCTCTCTGGTCAGGGTTTGATTCTGTCTTTCAGAGACCCCTGCAGTTGTTGGTTCACTCAGTTCGAGGTCGCAGTGGGGAGCCTTGCAGATTCCCTCAGCAGCAGGAGCTGTGTGTGTGGTCAGGTGCAGAGTTCAGCTGCTCCTGCTCCAGAGTGCGCTGGGACGCCACAGAGAGCACCGGTCCCGGTGGCGGAACCGGAAGCAATGTGAGCTCAACTCTCCCTCCCAGGCCAGGATACAGGCTCTGAGGCCTGCCGAACCCTCCTCACCTCTGGTCAGGGTTTGAATCTGCCCCTCACAGACCCCTGCAATTGGATTGCTCAGTTCACTCAGTTCGGGGTTAGGGATCCTTGCAGATACCCTCAGCAGCAGGAGCTGTGTGTGTGGCCAGGTGCAGAGTTCAGCTGCCCCTGCTCCAGAGTGCGCTGGGACGCCCAAGACTTTATTTTCTAATAAAATAAAATAGTGACAAGAAAAAAAGAAATATGTAGCAATGCCATTGTGTAGAATGAATTATGTTGAGTTTGAATGAACAGCAGAAGATTATATTAAATATAATTTTTAGATCCCAAGCTGTTCAGTGATTGTCAAAGACCTCTTTCTTGTCTGTTACCTGTCTCCACAATTTGTCTATGAAATTAACCTATGACAGCCAATCAAGACAAAGGACCTCAACAAGTTATCAGTAGTGTATCTTAAGAGAAATGATTATTTTGTTTTATATATATATATATATAAAGAGAATTAGTAGTAATGTGCTATGTGACAGGGAAGACAAGTAAATCTATTCTGATGCTCCTAGAATAACTCATGAGCTTTGAAAGAAAGAAAGGTATTTGATAAGAAAGATAATGGCTTAATGATTTTACTTGTCAAGTCCTTGGGACATTTGGGTGGGATCTAGTTGTCAGATTTCAAGCTTAGTATTTAGTGGAAACAATGGTTTGCTACATGACTTATATAATACTAAGCATTAAATGCTAGCAGAGGATACAGAAAGAAAAATTTATATGCAAAAAAAAGTTTTTTAAGAGAAAGAAAAAGAAAAGATTTTTGCTGAAAGATAACAGACTGTATTCTCAGTCTATACAACCAGAAACTGGTTGTTTTAATAGTTACTACAGTATGACAAACTGCTGGATTGTCATGATATATTAATGTTAATGGCAGACAATTGTTCAGTTCTTTTTTTAGGTAATATTTTTAGTGAGAATTGCATACAAGGTATTTTCATCACTCTCCCCCAAACTCTACCTTCTCTACCCTCACCTCTCTCTCTGCCCACTTACTTTTGAGTTTCCATATATATATGAACCTTGGTCAGTCTACCAAGGATCATGTTATTAAACAAAGCTGACTTGCACTTTGGGAATCAGCTATCAAATTCCAATAGCTCCTTGGCTGGCGAAGGGTTTTTTTCTCATCCCTACTCCATGCTGGGATTCGGTTTGGCTCAAAGCTTGTGCAAGCCTCAAGCCTGCTGTCACAGTCTCTGTCATTTCATATGTACAACTGCACTGTGATGTCCAGAAACTGCTGTTTCCTTGACTGTGTCTTGAACATCCAACTGTAATTAAAGCATACACAGCATTATCTTCCAAATTTATGAAGTTTTTTCTCTCCATAGGAAAAAGGGGAAAAACAATATTCTCATAAAGAATGCCTGGGACAAAATTAAATCTCAAAATGTTAGTAAAGTATGCATAATCAGCTCTTGTGGGTCACACTCTTGAACTCTATTCAATAGAATGACTATGTCTGTTAGCAGAACGCACATGGGTCCTTCCTTGGGATTAAAATGCTGCTGAAATGTTTACACTGTTGTCTTAATAGCACAAAAATTATAATTGCTATTTAATCACTACTAAATTAGAGTTGGCCTTGGATTCTTGGCAGATTTTTATCTCATTAATAATGTATTTAAATTCCTCTTTTTTCTCCTTCTTCATCCAAACATGTCATCCTGCATGACAATACTCAAAATACCACTTTAGGTGATCATGGCTACTATGTAAAGCAAATCAAAGTGTAATTGATCTTCCTCCCTTTTAAGAGACATAATTCTGTCATTAAGCCTCTCATTGAGAAAGCATTGTCCTGCTGGAAATCTTTTTTAAAAAACACAAATTCTGTTTGAATAGAAAATCAACTTGACTAATGCATAATCCAAAAATTATAAAATGAATTCATCTCACTCTTGTATGTAAATTGCATCAAATTTCCGCTTTAGAGACTTAGCATTACATTATTATAGATTCCTTGGCAATTCTATTCTTACATTCAGTTAGGAAAAGCATTTCTAACTTCTAATAAAAAACAATAGCAGCTGCAGTTTGTTTGTGCCTATTGATACCTTTTCAAGAATAATGAATAATTGACACACACGTATGAACAAATAACTTATTTTAAAGAATGGTTTAATGCACAAAAGCTTAACTATGACAACAACTAAATCATTCTAACTCTCAGATATCAGTCTTGTCAAGTATAAAATAAGCTATTTCTCAAAATTATTTATAAGTCTTTTATACTTCAAACATTTTAATATGAAGTAAGAGTTGTTATATAAATATTAAAAGTATGTTAGACCTTCAGTGAAAAGAAAGTCAAAAAGGATTAGGCTTTAAAATTATTTTTTTTACATTAGAATTTTTTCTTTTTTATTTTTTATGAATAAAGTCATATTTTTTATCCATGTATATCCTTGGTCAAGCTCCCTTCCCCCTTCCACCCCTTCCAGTCACTCTCTCTTCTCCACATTTCTTTATCTCCTCCCCAGCAAGAACAGGAGGACCCAAGGTCCCAATATGGCTTAGTTCAGCATCCACTCCTGGCAGATCCAGTGTCCTCACCCCAACATCAAGACTGGGTCAGGTGTTCCTCTAGAGGGAGTAGGATCCAAGGTGCTGGGCTAAGGTGTTTCAGATCCCAAGCTGTTGTGGTTTGCAGCTTGGACGTGCTAAGCTTTTTCTATTTAAAGTCCATCAACAAGTGAGTACATCCCCTGCTGATCGTTCTGGTTTGTGATACTTCACTCAGGAGGATATTATCCAAATCCATCCATTTGCCTGCAAAATTTAGAATATCATCTTTTCTTACTGCTGAGTAGTATTTCATTGAGTAGATGTACCACAGCTTGTTAATCCATTCTTCAGTTGAGGGACATCTAGGTTGTTTCCAGGTTCTTGCTATTACAAATAATGCTGCTATGAACATAGCTGAGCTAATGTTTTTGGGTTGTGAATGTGCCTCTTTAGGGTGTATGCACAGTAGTAGTATTCCTTGATCCTTGGGGAGATTGATTCCCAGTTTTCTGAGAAACAGCCATACTGCATTCCAGAATGGCTGAACAAGCTTACACTCCCACCAACAATGGAGGAGTGTTCCCCTTGCTCCACAACCTCTCCAGCATAGGCTGTCATCTGTGTCTTTTATCCTAGCCAATCTGACAGGTGTAAGGTGGTATCTCAAAGTTGTTTTGATTTGCATTATTCTGATGGCTAAAGATGCTGAGCACTTTTTCAAGTACCTTTTAGCCATTTGTAATTCTTCTGCTGAGAATTCCCTTTTTAGTTATGAAGCCCACTTTTTTGATTGGGTTATTCAAGGTTTTGGGCTCTAGATTCTTGAGTTCTTTATATATTTTATATATCAGTCCTCTATTACTTGTAGGATTGGTGAAAATTTTTTCCCATTTTGCAGGCTGTTGTCTTGTCTTAATGACTGTGTCCTTGGATTTACAGAAGCTTCTCAGTTTCAGGAGGTCCCACTTACTGATTGTTGTTCTTAGTGTCTGTGCCACTGGTGTTATATTTAGGAAGTGATCACCTGTGCCAATTCTTAGAAGTGTATTTCCCACTTTCTTTTTTCTCAAGTTCAGAATGGCTGGGTTTATGTTGAGATCTTTGATCCACTTGGATTTGAGTTTTGTGCAGGGTGACAGGCTCGGATCTATTTGCATTTTTCTTCACACTACCATCCAGCTATACCAACACCATTTGTTAAAGATACTATCTTTTTTCCATTGAATATTTTGGGCCTCTTTGTCAAAATCAGATGTTCATAGGTTTTTGGTTTAATGCCTGGATCCTCAATTCTTTTTCATTGATCCACAAGTCTGTTTTTATGCCAGTACCAGGATGTTTTTATTACTGTAGCTCTATAGTATAACTTGAAGTCAGGGATGACGATGCCTCCTGAGGTTCTTTTGTTGAGCAAAATTGTTTTGGCAATCCTGAGTTTCCTGTTATTCCAAATGAAGTTGAGTTTTGTTCTTTCAAGGTCTGTAAAATATTGTGTTGAGATTTTGATGGGAAGTGCATGGAATCTATACATTACTTTTGGTAGAATTATCATTTTTTACTATGTTGATCCTACCTATCCAGGAACATGGGAGATCTTTCCATTTTCTGATATCCTCTTCAATTTCTTTCTTCAGTGATTTAAACTTTTTGTCAGATACATCTGTTACTTCTTTGGTTATAGCTACTCCAAGGTATTTAATACTATTTGCAGCAATTATAAAGGGTGATGTTTCCCTTATTTCTTTTTCAACCCTTTTATCTTTAGTATATAAAAGGGCTAGTGATTTCTTTGAGTTAATCTTGTATCCTACTACATTGCTGAAGGTGTTTATTAGCTGTAGAAGTTCCCTGGTAGAAGTTTGTGGATCACTTATGTATACAATCATATCATCTACAAATTGAGATAGCTTCGCTTCTTCTTTTCCAATTTGTATTCCCTTAATCTCCTTTCGTTCTCTTATTGCTTCAGCTAAAACTTTGAGAGAGTCATTATCACCAGGCCTCAGATAGTCATAATGGAAACCTAGCATGAGAGGGGTCTGGGGTCTGAACAAGGGTTTGGTCAGATGGGGGAGTGAGTCCAAGAGAAGTGACCTAGATTGTGCACCAGGAGCCATAATGACAGAAGTATCTAACTATCTTAACGTGATGGAGGATTAGGACCTAACAGGAGTATTAAGTTATAGTATAAGAGAAAATTGGATTAGATTTTCAGAATCCACTCAGGACCACAAGCAAACCATCACACTCATAAGGTGACAGTAGGCTTCTGTGCACACAGTTGAATTCAACTTCTTGGCTCATCCAGCAAGTTGGCTGCCCTCATTCTCTGATAAGAAGATTTTCTGTCTATTTCTTTAGTCCAGTAATTATTCAATTGTGACAAAGCCTATACCAAAATAAGTATTTATAAATCCAAGAGCATTTTAAAGCTCACTAGAAAAGGTACAAAGTCACTTTTTTTTCTTTTTCAGAGTCTAAGACAACTGAGAGAATGTTATGATATTCTTTCTATTATGCACATTTTTTATTCTTATCATTTTAAGAGAAGTCCCACAGTTTCGGTTCAAAGTCTCGCTATGTTTCCCATGAGAACACAGTTCTGTTCAGCTGGCTGTCTTTTCAAGGTCACCACACAGGCAATTGAAGCACTCCGGAGATAATTCTGTATTTGATTTAAGAGACAGAAGTTGAACTAAAATACACACATCAAGAAGTACTAGAGAACTTGAATTAGCTAGTGCCCGGGGCACAGAGACATTAAAGTTTTAATATTAAAAGTTCTGCTTATGGCTTTGCCCTGATGAATTCTTGTCACTCACATGCCAAAAAGAACCATATGGAAAAACACACCAGAGCATGGGCAATAGGTAATTAATGGTACCTCGCTTAAAATCGTTATCATACAAACCAGAACCTCTGTCTCCCAGTGACATTAACTTATTTAAAATGAATAATACATGCAAAGAATGAGTCCCTGAAGTTCAAAAATGAGGTCTGACTTTTTTAGTGCTTTCCATAGACTAGAAAAGGGCAATTCTCATTAAACTGTTGAGCAAAATGTCATAGACTGATGAGGCACAGAATACTTGCACAACACTCTCAAGAGACAAAGAGCATTAATAATGTTACCACACATACACCTCAAGGAACAGGATTAAAGGAAGGGATTACAGCATAGAACAATTGTCCCCATATGTTCCTGCAAGAGATCTGATTAAATTGGAAAGGTATTATTTTATTTCATACACTTTGAAGACACTAGGTTCATACCAAATTTATGAGAAATCAAAGACAGATGATTTTTTATTTTTAGCTTGATTTCCTTGAGTTATTAAACACTGTGTTTTCTTTATCATTACGTATTGAATACACTCACTTTCAAAACACTAAAACATTATCTTAAAGGCCAAAATCAATTAATAGTTTTTTCTAGCACTAGATTGTTTCCTTTGAGCACTATTTTGAAATTTTTAATTATATCTTAGACAATTTCAAAGACTTCTGTAATGAGAGTTCGACAATGTCCAGAGAGGTATTCTAATATAACCAAGAATAAACTATTTATCACTATGAATGTGAGTGATCATTCAGTGTGTAAAACAGGTCATTATGGTAAGTTACATAATACTATCACTTAAGCTTTTAAATACTATTTAAACATAAAAGCAATACACACAAAGTAATAAGGAGCTAGAGAAATGGTTCAGCAGTTAGGAGCACATTCTGCTCTTACAAAATACCTAAGACTGGCTTGCAATGTTGACTTCAGGCAGCTCACAACCTCCTATAACTCCAGAAGCACAGAGACTAATAGTAAGAGGAGATGTAATGAACACATTGTATTCTCTGGAAAATTTGGTACATGAGACCTGAGACCTGACAGAAAAGAGAGGGAGCCCAGAAACAGTCATTTACAAAAAAAATTAGCTTCTTAACATGGCACAGTACCCACAATAATAGTTATTGATCAGTCATCATAATCTAACATAATTCTAATGTTTACTTAGATTAACTGTCGTTCAGTTTAAAAGGCAAATAGAAAGAATGGTTGTGACCTCATGGTATCATGCTTTTTGCTATTTAGATGTGAAAAGTTTACAACATTGATAAATAACTCAAGTGACAACCTCGTGAAGTGAACCAGGGTGAGCTATGAGGAAAAGGTGAGTCAGATGTGTTATGCGTAATCTATGTTTCTCCACTTCAAACTCATACTGTTTCAGTGGAAACAGACAAAAATGCTAGGGGTCAGGCATCTGGACATTCATCTCTGATAAATTATGACTAAGTCTTGTACTAGTAGTTCATTGTTTTGTCTTTTATCTAAAATAGATACAAAACTCATTTTCTTGAACCTAAGCAATGTCTTAGAACTTAATAACTCTAGATGTTTTCTCACATTTGGGAGGGAGAGTAGGTGGGTGGAGGTATGTACATATATATGGGTGCACATGTACTGTAGCATATGTGCAGAAGTCGGAGGACAAATTGTGGGAATCCAACTCATCATGTGGGTTCCAGAGAATGAACTCAGATCCCCAGGTTTGACATCAAATGCCTTTGTCTGCTGTTTTCTGCTGAGCCATTTCTCAAGCCTGACTCAGTACTAAATTTGATCAGTAAAATGCCTCAATGGTGTCACTTATAGAAGCTAGGTTGTATCACTGGCTGTTCCAGTACTGAAATATTTATTTCTATTAAAAAATGACTGCACTTCACGTAACAAATTCAGCCTGATCTTTAGACTGTATAAGGTTAATGGGTTTGGGTTTTTTTCTTTTTTGTGGGATTATAATTACGATATATTTTCCTTTCTTTTCCTCCCTTCAGACTCTCCCACATACTCCCCTTGTTCTTCTTCAGATTCATGGACTCCCAAACTGGATGTTAGGTCTCAACCCTACCCAACAAACGTCAGGAGACTGGACAACACTGGGAGTAGGAGAAATAGTCTCCTCAAATGAAGAGCACACCCAGTGGTTATCCAATACCTACTATTCAGCTCTGAAAACCCACATACAAGTAAAATCATATGAACCTAGCTAGTGATAGTTAGGAATATATATATGTATATACACATAAGCATATGGTTAATTTTAATGCAACTTTAGTGTCAGATAAATACATTTTTTTTCATGTTAGTCCAAAGAAATGTTTCGTAAGCTTTAACACCTACAATTCTTCTAAATAACAGGAAACAGTAACAGTTGTATTCTGATTTCTGGTTGTGTTTGGGTAATATATTGAGAAATAATTATGTGAAAAGTATGGTCTCAAATCTGAGTGATTTATACAAAATCAATTTATTTCTATTGATTGAATAATTGCTTAGATTGAACAGTACTGAAGGCTGGTAAAGGCAGGAGGAACATGTGGGCTGCATGACTGAGGCAGGGTGGGTTCTCACCAGTTCCCTTTTCAGAGCTGCCATGTTCACCTTCCTTTCAGTCTCTCATGTTTACCAGCCTGCACACAGACAATCACAAGCTCGCTTTCCTGAGCACGAATGCAAATCATAAACATCAACTTACATATCTCTTGACGTGAGCCGACGATGGGTAAGAACAGCTGTTTTAGCAGCTGACTCTTATTCTATTAATGCCACCAGCACTGACCCAGAGAATTTAAAACATGAAAGTGTGGCAACTGTAGTCAACACATTCTAAGATGTTTAAAAACATTGTTGAATCTCGGGAAGATGGAAAATTATTGAAGTTTTTGCCCAACAAATAAGGTTAGTGTCAGTTATCTTCACAAACAGATCTCATACAGATTGGCAAGAAAAACAGAAACTCTGATTTATTCTGTATCTAAAAACCAATTGCTATTCTCTCTTTATAGAATAAATTAATACTTAATTAAATATTCCTTAGCAAAAAAATTCAGGGACAAATGGGATTACTTGTGAATTTAGACAAAACATTTTGGAAAAGAAATTAAACATATTATCTTAGTTTCTTTTTCTATTTCTGGACTAAGATATCCCGATAAAAATAATTTAAGGAAGGAAGGGTTTGTCTTGACTCACAGTTCAGGGTGCTATTTATTGGGGTAAGGAAATCATGGTGGCAGGAGCTAGGGAAAGTGCTGGTCACATTTCAGGTCTACTCAAGAATGGGAAGCAATAAATGCCCGTGCTCAAATTTTGCTTTTAAGACAACCAAATATCCAAACCCACCACAGTACCACCATACTGAGCTCATGCCTTCTCAATGTACCTAATCAAGATAACATTTCCCTCAGCAGTCATTGACTCTGAATCATGAACTCTACCTGTATATAAAGGAAGGAAGGATGTGGGAACTCTCAGCCTTTGTTAGGTATTATAGTGTGTAGCATTTCAGAGGTAAAACAGTACTTGATAATTTCAAGGAGCATTAGTTTACTAATCTACAAGGACATAAAGGGTATATAATTTCGAAAAGTGTAAAGAAAATACTCAAGGTTATTAAGCTAACTAGACATTTAAATCAATCAGAACAATAGTAGATTTTGCAGTGAAAGGGTATTAATATAGGCCAATGCCTTCACTGAATTTGGGACACAAACTAGAAGCCAATGACTAACTCTAAAACCACAGAGTATAATCATTCTTAGCTTCATTTTGTTTAGTTTTGTTCTCATTTTAATTTTGAACTTTGGGAGACTGCACCTCACTTTCTTGCCCTGACTGGTCTGAAATTTGTTGCGTGCAATAGGCTGACCTTGAACCTGCAGTAACATCCTAGCTCAGTCTCTTGAATGATGGGGTCCCACACATGAGCCACCAGGTCTGGTTGAATAATTTTGAAAAGGACAAGAGAACCGTAGTATCACAGACCTTGGCACTATGGAGATAGCAGAGTCATTAAAGGTGATGACCCACAAGTATAAAAACTTGAATTTAACACTTTATCCCCATGGAGAGTCTGAATGAACATCATGACATCTACTTGTAAACCCAGCATTAGTAATCAGGGACAGTTGGAGCCCAGGAACTTACTAGGCTACCAGCCTAGCTTACAGTATGAACTCCAGACAAATGAAAAAAAAAAAAAACCCTAACTCAATAACCAAAGTGGATGGTTCTTAAGGAACAATGCACAAGGTTGTCCTTTGTGCTACACACACACACACACACACAGAGAGAGAGAGAGAGAGAGAGAGAGAGAGAGAGAGAGAGAGAGAGAGAGAGAGAATATATCTGGCCTTATCCCTTCAGGTTAGAAGATGAAAAGCTCTCAGCAATGTTGGCAGTACAAAGAATGGTCTCACAAATTTGGAGTTACATGATAACTTTATAATTTGCTAATTTGTGATTATTGGCAAGGTGCATGACCATATTATGTCTTTACTTATGAACTTTACCACATGTAAAACTGCCTGGTAAGGATCAAACAAAATAACATTAAAATATTGTTAAACTCATATCAGATTCTCAAAAACCACAACATCAAAAAACAACCAATCTTCTCTTATCATGTACTCCATCTGTATGAGTTGCTTGGGGTTTAGCTGGTTTGGAGTTTATAGTCCTATATAACAAAGTAGAAAACTATTTCAGACTGATAATGCATTCAGTAACTTTCAGTTAAGGAGGTTCCCATTAGACTTGATTTATGACAAATGAGAAAATCGTTAGGTCATAAATTAGACTATTTCTCTAGGTGCCCTCTCCTAGGCAATAGGAGAGTGAGAGAGCTGGGAGTGCCACTGCTACATGTAAAGAATTAGCAAATATCTTCCCAGGGTGCCACTTTGCTAAGAACCTGCCATATGTCCATGATGCACTCAGGCATTTACAGCACATCTCAGTTTGTCTCCACTTGACAAGCACAACGTAAAGCAAGAGTGAGTTTGCATTATGCTCACTTGTCTAATTCCCATTACTGCTAATTACACACACACAGCAGGGATATCACAGTTACAGACTGAGGCTTCATTGTGATACATAGACTATGAAAGGCAGTGTACTCTCAAAGTAGTGAAGTCTTTCTTACACTTCTCAGCCATCATACACCTGCAGATATTTTATTTTTCGACCCTTAGTTCTAATTCCACATGTATCTTTATGTCCTATTTGAACTTTCACAAAATAAAACCATTTTTTGTGTATTGCCTGACAAGATTTAGAAGCAATTTGTCTTCATGGAAAACTCTTGGCATGCTATAAGGTAGAAAAATTGTCTGAAGACCGAGATGAACCAGTGAAAGAAATGAAATGCATAACAATACGACCCTTTTTGTTTTATTTATTTATCTTTGTGATTGAGTTATAGTCAACTAGAGTATTTTCCATTTTGATCTTGCTGACTATACACAGGACATGCTTATAATGAGCTATGAGAAAAGCCACTGCACAGACCATTATCATTTGCACTACAGAAATGCATTTCTCAATGTAATTTATCCCAGAATATTAATAAGGCAGATAGACAGAAATTAAAATCTAGCTACTTTTACATTTTTATCCTGTGTTACATATTTTAAGGTGATTAAGATTTATAGGCCACAAGAATATATTGCTTCACTAACACAAGTGTCTGTGATATTGGCAGTGCTATAGAGGTTTACATCAATTCAATAACCAAACTAGGTACATATTTTTCCAAGTTTGCCAGTATTATTGGAAGAACATATTTTCTTGCGGATAGTCAATATTAAAATGAAATTATTCCCACACTTCAATAAATATAGCAAAATAAACTCAAATCCACAACTTAAAGTTACATAGAAGGTTCTTTTAATATCTGTGTCTCTAATTTAAAAAGTATATAGTTTTATTTTTGTCTAAGTTCCTGGTCAACTGAATCTCTGAGGACTTCTTGATACTAAACACCTTTTTCCCACCTGATCTTTCCACAAGTTTCCAATGTAGAGACTTTAGAGTCTCAGTTACTCTAATTTTGAATTTATCATCCTAAGGGTTTGAAGCATTTTTATGAAAATTAAATGTTGTGCCTGACAAATGTTTGCTGTAGAGTAAATTTTTATAAAGGAATGTTCTCAGTCTGGTGAAAAGTGGTCATTACACTCACTCAGAAAGTAAATAAATGCCTACAGGAGAGAATGTAGATACAAGAATAAATTAATGCATAGCAATATATTTGATTCCCAATTATACATAATTCATTTGCATCACCTTGAAAATGGAAAAATAACACTGACAAAACATAGGCTGTATTTAGCTGGCTAAGTCTTTTTGACTGCTGTAAGTCCATGGTTACAAATAAAGCAGCTTTATTCCAAATATCAAACTGACCCCTAAACCTCAGTTAATTGTAGTGGTTATATTGTCTTTTTCTACACTTGAGAAGATGTACTCTAAGTGCCAGAGAAAACAGCTCTGACATTTTGACTTTCCAGCATGTCCTGCCCAAATAAGGTTTAAAAGCTGTTCAGGTGAAGTCCAGAGTAATTTTATCCTTGTAGAGGATACAGAAAATATTCCTGAAATGAGAACATGCAACTTCTCTTCCATTTAAAAGTACTTACTCTTACCATCTGCAAAAGGTCAAAATTAAGTGCATTTTCTAGGCTGTTACATGGTTGGCCTAGAATCTTGTCTTACAAATGCTCCCATCCTATAACTGAGAATTAATTTGTAGAGAAGCACCTACATCTGGAGACATAAAATGGATGATGATGGAGTGAGTGCATTGTTTCATACATATCTACAAGTAATTCAAATAACATTTGCAAGAATAAACAATAAAAGCTATTTTAACTGAGCATTCTTGCTAAGTTAAACAAATACAATACAATTTCTAAATGACCTGGAGTTGGTTCAACCAGCTGGCTAGTCAATGGAATATTGGCACTTTTTCTGTCTTTTTTAAATAAATTAGATAAATATTTAGAAACCAGTTAGGATTACCAATGAAGCTTTGGACACAGAAGAAACAAATTATTGTAAATCTGTGTATGGATGCCTTGTTAAAAGGCTATATGTTACGCTGCTCCAGCCTAGTTTCTATCTCGGGAGGTATAGTCAGCTCTGGGGTCTCTCTCCTGAAGGTAGCTAGTAGACTGTTGACCAGGTAGCAATAATTACAACACTTGCAGGCTATTTTTTTCTGAAAACTTTTCTTCTATTCCTTAATAACCCTAAAATGTTGACAATACTGAGAAATATGAAAAATCAATAAAAAGGAAAAGAATATTTCCATGTAATATCTAGATACAGCTAAAGGGCTACTTAAATAATTCTATTTACCAGAGAAAAAATGTATTTTACCTGTATTTCTAATAAATGAAATTTGTCACCAAATTTTACTTATTATACTCACATGTAAAGCATGTGGTTTCCTTTAAAATTAAGCATTTACTAACTGAAATTTATAATCTATATTTATTTGACTATAGGTGAATCCTCTTCAAATTTCTAACCGTTCTATTTCCTCTGACCTCTAAGCTTAGCTCTCCTTCCATTCACACAGAAGGCCTTCTCATTTGGTTTCCTCTAAGACCCAGCATCTCCTGCTGAGACAGCTCTGACTCTGATTTTTCCCTGTGTATGCATGTCATGCACATTCTTGAGAAAGTCATCTGTACATGTCCTGATTCTGTTTGTATCTTCTGTTCAAGCAACGATTCACAAGACCCGAAGGTGCAATCTAAGTACTTTGAAAAGTATTTTAAATACTCAGTGTACAGTGTGTAGTAAACTAATTAATTACTCATTATTAATTCTGCCTTTCCTCCTTCTTGGCTCAGATTCCATCTCCCTGGGTATGTTTTCACCAAGAGTTCAGAATAGTAAGTTTCATACTCTTCTACAATCCATGTTTCTCCTTTTCAATGTTTGCAGCATCAGTGGCTAATGATCAGTTGCTGGCCACATTCTATTTCTGCTACAAGGAAACAAGTACCATGAGGGCAAAAAGTAGAATTTTTGTTGTTGTTATCATTTGCTGGCTTTCTCCACATGCCCAGCACTCAGAAGTGTGATCATCATTTCCCTTCTTCCCTTTCTGTGGCCTTCATGCATTTTTGCCCTGACACAAATTTGAAAAAAAAAAATACGTACAGGGAATATTTTCTGCTTGTTCAGTTGAGTTGAATTTAAAAAGAATCATAAAGCACTTTATGTAATGGTGAAAACTGACATCTAAAAACTGATTTTTGGTTGATAGAGGTTATTTCCTCTAACTTCAGATAAGCAATGTAAATTCCTAGCTAAGAAGAATAATAAATTATGCTCCCTTTCTGCCCTTTCATTAGAATGGTTTCAAATATTGAACTTTTTTATTGATTCTATATAAAGTCACTTTGTTTACTGTGCTTACACTATAGTTTGTTTCTCATTTTACGGCTCAAATTACTCTCAACAGCTATTAAATTATTTTTATGCACATGAATTAACATTACTTCAAATAAAAATGTATCAGTATGCTTAAAGGTTAGTTTTTTGGCAACATGAAATATTTGCTAGGTTATGGGTCTCCTCCTATTTCACATTTATCCAACCAGCTTTTTCTGTGGGTTGACAATGTGCCAGCTGCTTCTGAATTTCCACAGCTATTACAAAGTTTCTATATGAAAATACAACAATGTGCTTGGATGTAATTCAAAGATTTTCTTACAACCTTATAACAAATACACTATTTTTATTTAATCTCTATGTTCATTTAAGTAAAACTGGCCAGAGGTTGGGTAAAATTTTGGAAAGGTAACACATTCTTTATTCAACTAATGACATTGTTGAGTAGGTCTAGAAAAGCTAGGGTGATTGTAGCATCACAAGTAAACTTTCATTTTGTTCAAGAAGAATAATGTAGGCAGCCACATTTTTTTTAATTCTTCAGTCAACAACCTTATGAAAATGGTGGCAAACTTACTAATATGTTAACTGGGTATTTTGTTACCTTGAGTCAAATACTAATTTATAAAAAGTTCAAGGTTAAGACACTTTTATTAATAGCATTTGTTTGAATGTTATCCAATCCTGTAGAAGAGAAACTACAGCAGGTAAAATTTCATATCTTCAATTAGAAATGGAAAAAATCAGCTCCTATGAAGACATAATATTCTGATCTAGATCAACACATAGTATGGAGCAAACCATCTGATAAAGTGGGGGATTTTATCTATCCTGTCCAACTAATAAAGTCTTTATAAGGGATAAAGGAAACTTGATTGATTTTTGCTTTCATTGAGAAGTCAGTACAAAGACAGACATGGGGATTAGACAAAGGAGAGATGCTGAGCAGAGCTATGGCTCCTGCCTTCTTATGACCACTCTCTCTCTTCACCTCCCATTCTTCTCTGTCTACCTTCAGATCACCCAAATCAGTATTTTTTCCAACTAGGATATGTGAGCTTTAGCCAAGATATAAACTTTGATGTGTCCATTTTTATAGTGATCTAAAATTTTACACATAAGCATATTCTGTGTATCTGTCTCATGCCTGAGTGCTGCTCACCAGCATCTGCTGCATTTGTCTTTTCCATCACATTGAGACTCAATAGTTCACATTAATTGTTGAGGCTAATGACAAAAGCACAGATGTGGACTTAATTACACAAATAATGTTTGTGAGGCAAATGAAGGTTAGACAAGTATCTCTGAGAACTCTCAAAGCAATGGTTATGATGCCGATTCCATGAAGAACATGGAGGGCAGTGTGCATCATTCCCAAGCATATGGCACAGCACACATGCCAAACTAAGGGCCTGCCTTGGAACAGTTGCTTTCATCTTTTCATTTTGAGCAATGATCCAGATTCAGCAAACATCATCTGTCACAATAAGGCAATTTTTAAATAAAACTTTATATTCTCTTTTAGTTTGCATTTTATTTTATTCACAGATTATTTCAGAGCTCATAGAAGTAGCAAGAATCAGAGGGAACTGAGCCCAATCTCCAGCCACGATTGAAGAGGGACATGATGTTACTATAATATTGTATGTATACTATTGCTTTACACCAAAAAACAAGGAGTCATTTTTTATAATTCTTCCACAATCAGAAACTTTATTTTTAAAAATGGGAAGTTTACCAATAAGCACAAATTTATTAACCCTTTTATAGCATTCATTGAAGAAGAGTGTGACTTATTTTTTAATTAGAAGTTATTAGAAGTTTCTGAACACTGTACTCATTTGTGTAGCATCTCTATAGCATCTCACTCTTCCCCATGAAAACCATTCCTATATCCCATGTGGTCAAAGTAAAACTATACATCAGGCTATTGCTGCTTGCTTATCCAAAGTGGAGCTATGTGACCCTGATCAAAGCAATCAGACTTTTCCAGGAAAGTGAGTATTGAGTGGAGAGATCAAAGTGTACAGAAAAATGGAACCAAGATATGACCCAGAAAACAACTCTTAAATTCTCACTACCAGGGTTCCTGAAGCAACAGTGGGCTTCTAGTCTTTATTGAATTCTTGTTTGTTACATCATTTTATATTTTAGGTAATGCACTATCCTTCTTATATTCCCAACTTAATTAGTCAAATTCAGTTTCTGTTGGTTATCACAAAGAATTCCCAATGCACTTCCTCAAACAAATTAACCCAGGCTTGCAAAAATCCAAATATCAAAAATTACTCAAAGCAAGGGTTGAGAATATGGATTATGTCTTATTTAAAAGGCTACTGTGATCATTTTTCATGAATACCTAAATCTCTATAAGTAAATTAATGAATGAATAAACCAAATCTCTCCTAATATTGGTGTTTTTCATTGTTTACCACTAAGTTTGTTATCATTAAAAAAAAATGTGAACTGGGAAAGTTGTTCAACCACTAAAGGGCCTTGACACAAACACAAGGACCTGTGTTCAAATCTCTATCATGTATGTAAAATTTCAGTTCAGTATGTGCTTGAAACTCTGGTGCTAGGAGTCAGAAAGGCAACCCCCAGAAATACATTGGCCAACCTGTTTAGCCCAATGATGAGATCTAGTCTCAGCAACACTCTGTCTTGAAAAAATAAAGTAGAAAAACATCTGAGAAAAACATCCCCACAACAACCTCTGATCTCCATATTTAGCTGAATTGCAAGCACACATATGCATACAGTGCCCCCACACACACACACAAGGGAAATATAAATTAGTGGGAAGATATTATTGGATCTCTCCGAATAAAGTTGTGCTTCATTTGGAAACTTCTTTTTCATTTAGAATTTTTTTTTATTCATTTTATCTATAGGACCTCTTGTTACTGTGGTACTTAGATTAGTGTAATTACAATTCAGGTGTTTTGACAAACATGGTTGTGATATTTATAGCTGATTCATTACTAATGTTCTCTTTCAATAATTGCAGGAGTTGAAGGAAAAAAGTAATACCATTATGATCACAGCAGTTATTTAATAATAGATGATGTTTATGAGAACATTTTAAGGGAAATCCATTAGCCATTTTATTTACCTTGATGCATATAAATTTTCATTATTTTGTGACTAAATGTTGATGTCAAACTTTGACTAAATATGATGTCAAATATTACTTAACAGAAAATTTTCAGTGCCATAAATGTAACTTAAGGTTTAGGATATATTTCAAGAGGAAGTGTTGAAGAGATATTTTGGTTGATCCTGTACAAAAAGGCCTAAGTTTGATGCCTGAATCCAGGTAAAAATATTAGGGATGGTGGTAGGAATTTGTAATCCAGCACTGAGGAAATGGAGGAAAAGAGAATCCAGAGGCATGCTAAATATCAGGCTAGTCTAAACCATCAAGATATCAAGACACAGATTAGTGATTGACTCTATCTCAAAAAAAAAAAAAGGTTAACAGCCCAGAAGTATACCTGAGGGGACACCTGCCCTCTACATGATTGATGGTGTGACTTTTCCTAGAGAGACATGAATAAATGTCTATCAATCCAAGAAGGGCGTTTATAATAGACCAAAGGAAGGATTCTACCAAAGTCCAACTTGTGGAACAATGACTATCCTGAACTGACTTATCTGAGTATGAATTAGGCATTACTTACAGAAGCCTAGCAGAGGCATCATTGAAAAACTGATCATAACATGGGTGTATCATTATTTACAAAAACTATACACTTGAAGTCCTTAATTCTTCTACAACCTTGGAAATGGAGGAGTCTTATGAGTTTTGTTAGTTTTAGGGACTTCCTGACACATGTAAATTCTTTACTTTTTGAACCTTAATGAGCCTCCTTCCATGATGAAAACTGTTAATCAGAAATATTTTGCTATGCAACACAATGGGACACATATGCACATGTATACACATGCTCAAATACAAAAATGTATTCTAATTAAATTTTATTGCCAGCATTCACTATTTTGAACTATATTAGACTAAAATAGAAAATATGCTTTTTCAATAAGAGACTAGAGAGATGGCTCATCTGTTGAAATCACAGAGAACCAGGTTTCACTTCTCAATAATATCGCTGACTACCTCACAACTGCCTATAACTCCAGTTACAGGGGATACGATGACTTCTTCTGGCTTCCAAGGACACTGAATTGATGTGCTCAGTCCCACAAATAAACATACACACATATGCACACATGATTAAAAATAAAGCTAAAGTATTTTTAAAGATTCCAGATGTTCAACATTTGACAAATGGGACCATAATGTAATTAGGCTAATGTATCAATCAAGTGAGGAGACAGTTTATAAAATGAGAGAAAATCTTTGCAAGCTATATCTGACAGAAGATTAATGTCTAGAATATAAGAAACTAAACAATAAGCAATTAAACAGAAGGTGAGTGTATTTGCTGTGCTAGTATGAGGATCTGAGCTCAAATAGCAGCAATAATATAAAAAGTCACATGTGGCCTTTTGTCTCTGTAACCTCCATCCTATGCAGGACAAAACATGAGGAGAGTGAGTACAGTACCACTGTAGTTTTCTGGTTACCAGACTATTTGAGAGACGGAGACCAAAAGACCCTGTATCAGAGGCAGATTGCGATGTATCAGAACATCCAAAGTCCTCTAGTCTTTGTGCATGTGAAGGGCCATATACATCTATATGCACAGAAACACATAAACCACATACCTACAATAGAGAGAGATCAAACAATACATCCAACAAAAAATGGGTAATGAATAGATAGATTTCACATAATTAAAACAAATCGCCAATAAACTCAAAAAAAAGCAAGCTTAAATTTAGTATCTGACATAGAAATGCAAATAAAAATTAAATTGGGATTTTTGTCCTACCCCAATTAGTATGTAAGTCATTAGGAAAAGAATGATCATAGGGACCCATCCTAAGAGCCACCATACTCAAGGGACAGCCACAGCCCCTGGTCCTCTGTGCTCTCCCCTGCTCTTCATCATTCCATCCTGTCCTCCCTTTTCCCCTGTCCTTCCAAGTCTATCCAGGGTTCCCACATTAGTGATTGACGTTCCTCATGTCGCCTGTGGCTAGAAAATAAAAGGAAAAACCTTATAATAGCTGTGAGACTGAGCAGAGAGAACCCTTATACAGTGTTGTCTAGAATATTAGCAAGTTTAGTAATGGAAGTTTCTCAAAAAACTAATATCACTTCTAGGTATAGACTCCACATCAACATAGCATAAAAATATTTGCACATCCATGTTGATTGTCTCATTGTTAATAATAGCTAGGTTATAGAACCAAACCAGGAGTCTAATCACAGAAAAATGATTGCAGAAAATGTAGTGTACACACAATGAAAACTTTTATTGCCCGTGAAAAATTAAATTGTGCTGTTTTCAGAAAAATAGATACAATGGGGGGGAGTATTAAATGAAGTAAGTCAGTATCAAAAATAAAAATATCATGTTTGTCTCACCTATAGTTCCTAGATTTCATATAGATTATAGAATTAAAATTGTCTAGGGCAACAGTTCTTAACCCGTGGGTCATGACCCTTTTGAGGATCAAACAACCCTTTGCACAGGGGTCACCTAAGGAAACATTTTTGCATTACAATTAATAAGAGTAACAAAATTACAGTTATAAGGTAGCAATGAAAATTTTATTGTTGGGGGTGACTACAACATTTATTAAAGGCTAGTAGCATTAGGAAGGTTGAGAACCACTGGTCTAAAGAAACTTAGACAGTTAGAAGTGAGAGAAAAAAATGGTGGGAGGATATGAGGAAAAATGTGCTTGATATAGATATATACATGTGCCAAAGATTAAAAATAAACTAAAAAGATCAAGAAGACAGCCTTCCAGAAGTGTTTTAAGTATGTGTTGTGTCATGCCAGAGCAAACACAGGAAACACAGCATTACCATAGAAACACCATGTCACACTGATGTTTATCCCTGGAATGCCTGGATTTTATAACTAAAAGTGATGTAAGCCTGAAGGGCACTGACTGCCTCACAATACTGCATATATCGGAAAACTCAGAGTCAAAAATATGTGATTGGGCTTTGACAATGGTTTTAAAATAGAAGGAAAAGAAAGATCTGGAAAACTGAATACATACATTTTTCTTTATGAAAGCAGTTAAATTTCATAGCTTCTTCTCAAAACATAAAGAGTTTATAAATTCCTCCCCCCAAAAGCAGAGCTTTAAAAGAGCCACTACAAAAGAGCAATGTGCAAAAACAAAACTCAACTGTAATTCTTCTATTTTTTATGCTGTATATATTGTCATTTAATGTCATTGTTTTATGGGACTTTATCAGTTAAATGGGTGTATGATAATAATTATCATTTTCTCTAATATATGGGCCAACTTAGGACAAATAAAATTTAAAGAAATCAGATTGAATTGTAGGAGGAAGTTTATGTCCCACAAGCCACTTCCATGTAACCACCCAAAGACTTAATATTAATTATAAATGTTCAGCCAATTGCTCAGGCTTTTACTAGCTAACTCTTAATTAACCTATATTTTTGTCCACACTTTGTCACATGACCTGGTATATTTTCTCAGTACGGCATGTTCATCTTGCTTCTCTCTGTATCAGTTTACTTCTCCTCTGACTCTGCTCTTCTTCCCAGCATTCTCTATTTGGCTCCACCATCTCCCAACCTTATCGTGTCTAGCAATTGGCCAGTAAGCTTCTTTAATAACCATATCACAGTGACATATATTCACACAGTGTAAAGGAATACTCCACACTGAATGAGCTATGTAAAAAGATTAATTCAAGAAAAATATCAAGTCACCACTGTATGACACATACACCTGCCACTGAAAATAATAGAGTTGGCATCTAAAGAAATTCATGATATCAACTTGGAAATAAAAGGTTTATTTCACCTTTTCTGAATAACAACCAAAAATTATTTCTTGCTTTTTCTAGTTTGACTGCAGTGTCAGGGAGTTTTGCTTGAAATAACTCCATGTTTAGTGTAGACAAGACCACAAATCCTCCTTTCCTAACATTTTCTGAATCTCATAAATGCTAGAACAAAATGCTTTTTATTTTAAGAAATTAAAATTGTATCCCTTTTGATTTTACTCAACATATTAGCTATCCATGAGACTATTAATTTTCATTTATTTACATAAATGAAATTTATTTACATAAATGAAATTTATTTACATAAATAAATGTAATATATCTTTCATTAGTGAGTCCAATTTTATTTCAAAGAAGATGTGTGCAGTGGCTCAGATTAGCTTTTTACTTGTTAAGATTTGTTTTGTAGACAAACATGAGAATCTATTTTATGTGCAGATGACAAAACACTGTGTCTATAATTATCAGATAGTCTGCAAGTATCTGTTAGGTTTATAAGCTAATTTCAAGTTCTCCGTTGATTTTTTGTGCTTGAACTGTTCACTAATAATAGTGGAGTCTTGATTTTCTGGCTAGTATATTAGAATCTATGACTTATCTTGAATATAGGAATGTTTGATTAATATAATTGAGCCTTTCAGTAAGGTGTATATAAATACTTATCTCATGCAACTGTTCATATTAAATATTTATTTAATTGACTGGTGATTAAATAGACCTTGCTGGCTTTATATTATACTTTCCAAGTTAAAGTCTGTTTCAAATCAGTGTCTTTGCTGTTTACTTTTGAGTTCTGTTTGTTCATGTGTTGTATATTTTTTCATCACTTTTTCTTAAGTGTATCTGTGGGTTCGCCAATAGTGAACCCCCTAAAGATTTCAGTAGAACAGTTCAACATGGCACGGAAGCATCAGCATAACCCTTGATGTCTACAGTGTTCAGGCAGAAACTTCTAGCAACTGGACAGAGCAGGAAACAGGGAAGGAATGGGAAGCAGGGCCAGTTTAGGAAGCTCAGGACCGGGCTGGAGACATGGCTCAGCCGTTAAAGGCTAGGCTCACAACCAAAACTATAAGGAAGCTCAGGACCAACTCCTGGTGCCTTAATACCTTCAGCACAGGCTACACTTACTCCTTCATATCCTTTCAATGACCTCCTAAAATAGTCTTGCTGAAAAAGCAGCAAGAAGTCAGGTAATTCACATAGGCCTCTGGGAGATGCTGCTCATCCGAACCCTAACAAATGGGATCCTGAGATCGGAAGCAGGAAGAGGGAAGAGAGGTAGTGTATGTGTACCAGGAAAACAGAAGGGGGATTAATGGGGGCTGGGGAACAAGCAAGATGGGGAAACAGGGACAGGGAAGACAGTGGAATGCTGAACGACAGAAAAGTTGATAAATAGGTATGAAAGTTCCACGATAAAATTGGCTACTTTATAAGCAAAAAATTAAAAATAATGAATGAAATTTGAAAAAAAATGACCTGTCATCACTGCTATCTCAAGCTTCAGTATGAATTTACTAAGATTCCCAGGCAATCATTGTGGATGCAAATGTATCAATCATATTATTATGAATATTTTTTCAGGTTTTTTTTTTTAATGGTTAACTTAGTTGATTTTTGTCTTTGTTTTCTTAAGTCATTGAATGAAAGAAAACTATGCAATATACTTTAGAAAGTTTGGTCATAAAAATTGTGTTGCAAAATAGCTAGGGGAAAAATTGAATAACTGAGCCATAAGCCTTCTAGCTGTCTGATGAGAAATCAACCTGGGTCCAGTGAAAGTAACACGTATCAGGTTTCAGTACGGAAAAACAGCCCTTGTTAGAGAAACTACACACAGCACAGTAAAGACTGCCGGTGAGCGCCTCACCACTGCCACCTTGAGGAGAGAAAGAGAAAAACTAGGTGCAAAAGCCTTGTCAGTCCTGTGAAAGCAGAATTTGAATGAGTACTCACTCTTACCATTTCTTTTTTTTTTTTTTTTTTTTTTAATTTTAGCAGCACATTTTTTATTCACTATATATAGCCAGTGTATTAGAACATGTGTTCAATATAAAGGCTATTAATAGGTAATTTCACATATTTTTGTACTGTCTCTGAAGTCATGTATTTTATACTCATAGCATATCTCCATTCAGAATAATCTTGTGTAAATGTTCAATATCCA
>PVIH01024222.1:0-23203 GCA_004025045.1 Sigmodon hispidus
AAATAGATATATCAGTCAAAGAAAATAGTAAAACTAAAAAAAGTCATAACTCAAAATGTTCAGGAAATCTGGGACACCATGAAAAACCTAATTTGAGAATAATAGGAATAGAAGAAGGAGAAGAATACCAGCTCAAAGGCACAGATAATGTTTTCAATAAAATCATGAAAGAAAACTTTCCTAATCTGAAGAAGGAAATGCCTATAAAAATAAATGAAGCTTACAGAACACCAAATAGATATGACTCCCCAAAAAAGTCAGCGCACCACATTATAATCAAGCCACAAAACATACAGAACAAAGAAAAAATTTTAAGAGCTGCAAAAGAAAAGGGCCAACTCACATATAAAGGCAGACCCATCAGAATAACACCTGACTATAAAATGGAAACGATGAAGCTAGAAGGGCTTGGTCAGAAGTTATACAGATGTTAAAACAGCATGGCTGCCAAACTAGAATACTATACCTGGCAAAATTATCAATGACTATAGATGGAGTAAACAAGGTATTTCAGAACAAAATCAGACTGAAAGAATATCTATCTACCAATCCAACACTACAGAGAGTATTAGAGGGAAAACTCCAACCTAAGGACCACAGATATACCCACAAAATCAAAAACAATCAATAAGAACAGAGAATACCCTAGAGAAAGGAAATACAAACAAGTTGCCACCAGAACTGGCAGGAAATATGAATCAATGGTCAATAATTTCCCTTAATATCAATGGTCTCAAGTCTCCTATAAAACGTCACACACAAACAAGATGGGTACAACAACAGAAGTCATCCTTCTGTTGCCTACAAGAAACACACCTCAACTGCAAAGACAGATACAGGCTTAGAATAAAGGGTTGGGAAAAGATTTTCCAGTCAAATGGTCCTAAGAAACAAGCAGGGGTTGCAATCTTAATATCTAACAAAGTAGACTTTAAGCTAAAAGCAATCAAAAGAAACCAAGATGGTCACTACTTATTCATCACAGGAAAAATTGGTCAAGAGGAGATTTCAATCTTAAATATTTATGCCCCTAATATAGGTGCACCTTCATATGTAAAAGAAATATGGGTAAAGCTCAAATCCCACACCAATTATTACACCCTAATAGTGGGAGACGTCAATACCCCACTTTCAACCCTGGATAGATCAACCAGACAGAGCCTCAACAGAGAAATAAGGAGTCTAAATGAGGATTTGATGCAAATGGATTTCATAGATATCTACAGAACCTTCCACCCAAAGGCAAAGGAATATACATATTTCTCAGCTCCTCATGGAACTTTCTCCAAAATTGACCACATAATTGGTCGTAAGCAAATATCAGCAGATACAAAAAAAAAAAATGGAAATAATCCCTTGTAACATATCAGACAACCAGGGCCTAAAGTTGGAGTTCAACAACATCAAAATCCAAAGAAAGCCTACCAACTCATGAAAACTAAATATCACTCAGCTGAACCATCTCTGGGTGAAGGAAGAAATTAAGAAAGAAATCAAAGTCTTCCTAGAATTCAATGACAATGAATCTACAATGTATCTGAACTTGTGGGACACAATGAAAGCAGTCTTAAGAGGAAAATTCATAGCGCTAGATGCCTATATGAAAAACCTTGAGAAATCCCACACTAGAGACCTAACAGCGCAGCTGAAAGTCTTAAAACAATTAGAAGCGAACTCACCTAGAAGGAGTAGATGGCAGGAAATAATCAAACTTAGAGCTGAAATCAATACAATTTAAACCAAAAGAACAATACAAAGAATCAATGAATCTAAGAGTTGGTTCTTTGAGAAAGTTAACAAGATAGATAAGCCCTTAGCCAAACTAATCAAAAAACAGAGAGAGAGTGTCCAAATCAACAAAATCAGAAATGAAAAGGGGGACATAACAACAGATCCCCAGGAAATACAGAGAATTATCAGGTCATATTTTGAAAATTTGTATTCCACAAAATTGGAAAACCTAGAAGAAATGGACAGCTTTCTGGACAGGTACCATCTACCAAAATTAAATGAAGATCAGATTAATTACCTAAACAGGCCTATAACACTTAAGCAAATTGAAGATGTTATTAAAAATCTCCCAAAAATTAAAGCCCTGGTCCAGATGGTTTCAGTCCTGAATTCTACCAGACATTAAAAGAAGAATTGATAATGTTACTCCCCAAACTATTTCACACAGTAGAAACTGAAGGAATATTGCCAAATTCCTTTTTTGAGGCCTCAATCACCCTAATACCCAAGCCACTCAAAGACACAACAAAGAAGGAGAATTACAGACCAATTTCTCTCATGAATATTGATGCAGAAATTCTCAACACAATTTTGGCAAACCGTGTACAACAATGCATAAAAGATATCATCCACCATGACCAAGTAGGCTTCATCCCAGAAATGCAGGGCTGGTTTAACATATGAAAAACTGTAAACGTTATCCATCATATAAACAAACTATACTAAAGGAACAAAACCACATGATTATACCCTTAGATGCGGAAAAAGCCTTTGACAAAATCCAACACTGCTTTATGATTAAAGCCCTGGAGAGATCAGGAATAAAGGGAGAATACCTAAATATAATAAAGGCGATTTACAAGAAGCCGACAGCCAGTATCAAACTTAATGGAGAAAAATTCAAAGCAATCCCAGTAAAGTCAGGAACTAGACAAGGATGTCCTCTCTCCCCTTATCTATTCAACATAGTTCTCCAAGTTTTAGCTAAAGCAATAAGGGATCGAAAAGAGATTAAGAGCATACAAATTGGAAAAGAAGAAGTAAAGCTATCTCTATTTGCACATGATATGATTGTATACATAAGTGACCCACAAAATTCTTCCAAGGAACTGCTTCAGCTGATGTAGCAGGATACAAGATAAACTCAAAGAAATTAGTAGCTCTTCTATACACTAAAGATAGAAGAACTGAAAAAGAAATAAGTGAAACATTACCCTTCATATTAGCTGCAAATAGTATTAAACACCTTGGAGTAAGTATAACCAAAGAAGTAACAGACCTTTTTGACAAAAATTTTAAATCACTGAAGAAAGAAATTGAAGAGGATATCAGAAAATGGAAAGCTCTCCCATGTTCCTGGATTGGTAGGGTCAACATAGTAAAAATGACAATTCTACCAAAGACAATACACAGATTCAATGCACTGCCTATCAAAATATCAACACAATATTTTTTGGACCTTGAAATAACAATACTCAATTTCATTTGGAATAACAGGAAAGCCAGGATTGCTAAAAAATTTTACTCAACAAAAGAACCTCAGGAGGTATCACCATCCCTTACTTCAAGCTATACTATAGAGCAACAATAATAAAAACAGCCTGGTACTGGCATAAAAGCAGAATTGTGGCCCAATGGAATAGACTTGAGGATCCAGATATTAACCCAAAATGCTATGAACACCTGATCTTTGACAAAGACGCCCAAAACATTCAATGGAAAAAAGATAGTATATTTAACAAATGGTGTTGGCATAGCTGGAAGGAAGTGTGTAGAAAAATGCAAATAGATCTGAGCATGTCACCCTGCAAAAAACTCAAATCCAAGTTGATCAAAGACCTCAACTTAAACCCAAACACTTTGAACTTGATAGAAAAGAAAGTGGGAAATACACTTCTACAAATTGGCACAAGCGACCACTTCCTAAATATAACACCAGTGGCACAGGCACTAAGACCAACAATCAATAAGTGGGATCTCCTGAAGCTGGGAAGCATCTGCAAAGCCAAGGTCACTGTCAATAGGACAAAACACCAGGCTACAGAATGGGAAAAGATTTTCACCAACTCTACAAGTGATAGAGGACTGATGTCTAAGGTTTGTAAAGAGCTCAAGAATTTAGAGCCCAAAACCTTGAATAACCCTATCAAAAAATGGGGTTCAGATCTAAAAAGGGAATTCTCAGTAGAGGAACTACGAATGGCTGAAAGGCACCATAAAAAGTGCTCTTCATCTTTAGCCATCAAAGAAATGAAAATCAAAACAACTTTGAGATACCACCTAACACCTGTTTGATTGGCTAAGATAAAAGGCACAGATGACAGCCTATGTTGGATAGGATGCAGAGCAAGGGGAACACTCCTCCATTGTTGGTGGGAGTGTAAGCTTGTTCAGCCACTTTGGAATGCAATATGGAGGTTTCTCAGAAAATTGAGAATCAATCCCCCAAGGACCCAGCAATGCCACTTCTGGGTGTATACCCTAAACAGCTACATTCATACTCCAAAGTTGTTAGCTCAAATATGTTCATAGCAGCATTATTTGTAATAGCAAGAACCTGGAAACAACCTTGATGTCCCTCAACTGAAGAATGGGTTAACAAACTCTGGCACATCTACACAATGGAATACTACTCAGCATTAAGAAAAAAATGATAGCCTAAAATTCACAGGCAAATGGATGGATTTTGAGAATATCCTCCTGAGCAAAGTATCAAAAACTCAGAGAGATAAGCAGGGGATGTACTCACTCACTAGTGGTCTCTAAACAAACAATCAAAAAAAAAAAAAAAAAAGCCAAACATGCCCAAGCGGCAAACCAAAACCACTGAACAGCTTGGGATCAGAAACACCCTGGACAGACCCTTCAAACCTAACTCCAAGTATAGGAACACCAGACTCACTCTTGAGGGAGAGGAGACAAAACTGGATTTGGCCAGGAGTGGAGACTGATCCAAGCATTATTGGGTCAGTGGGACCATAGGACTGTCTGCTCCCTGCCCAGGGAGGGGATGGGGAGTTTCAGAGAAGAAAAATGACCTGATGTGTTGGGAGGGGGATGGGACCTTGAGTAAGGATATACAGGGTTGGAAAAAAAAATTCAGAGGGAAAGCTGAACACAAAGTAAATATATGTGTAGCAATTTTATTTGCACTACCACCCTTGAGAAGCCATGCTTATGATTCTTATCCTCTTTATCTACAGGTCGGAGCTACCCTGCTAGCGCCAAGAGGTTTCACCCACTCGTTGGTGAGCTCCCCCTTCTCTGCCTTATCTTTATAGGCCAGAGCTACCTCGCTCTAATCGCGGATCCCACTTTACCTGGGACTTACTGGTACAACCCCCACCCGACTGCAAAGAGTTCTGAATCCTGTCATTCGTTGGCGCAAGTGTAGTTCTTATCTGCCAGGGTTTCTTTCTTATCAGCTCCCCGTACCGGCCACCACTTGTCATGCTCAACCTCACCAGCAAGGAAGACGAAACACCGGATCCTTCTCTCTGCAGTTTATTGGGGTCCTTTACAATCTGGTTTCTTCTGATGAATGACTGACTGATTGACTGACTGACTAACTAACTAACTAACTGAACCCTGGGGGAAGCCTGCTCTTAGCTAAATACCCTCAGGGCATCCAATCCAAGATAGCCACTTGGGCATCACCAATAGGCTCAGATATGCAGAAGCAAGCCAGATCCTTGGCCTAGCCAAATATGGAGTTGTTTACCAGGGAGAGTGCTCAAGGCCAGTGCCATCTTATGGTGTGGGTGTATGCAGCTCTCTACACTTGAGTGTGGTTTTAGTTTTGCATACCCCTCTGGTACTCTTGGTTGAGGAGATACCCAGCCATAATGCTTTTTTAACCTTGATTAATTTATGCATATGATTGAAAAAAAATGATTCTTAATTAAGAAGTACTTCGACTTTGTCAACACAGGCTCCCTGCATTGGAAAGTCACCCAACAAACAGGAATTGCAACCCAGTGGTCACAGTATAGTGATTCAGCCATCTTTTCCTCCAAGTGACTTGTGCTACTCCCTCACTTACAAGTACTCATTTCACAATTTCCTATCTTCTGTCTTATCTTCTAACAGAGAGTTGGTCTATGGCTGTGACTAGATCAATCAAGGTGTTGTAAACTCAAAAGTAAGGGAAGAGAAGCTATAGAGAAGAGGCTTCAGGTGATCCATGGATCCAGCTATCCAGAGGAGATCAGAATGGGCTGAGGACCACGCTAAGAGGATTCTGCAGCCTCTAGACTCAGGAGACAGAGCTAGTTTGCTATCACCTACTTGGGATTTGGATGCCAGCTTCAGTGGATAGACTGAACCTGACCCACGATCTACAGAGTATTTCAGTCCTTAAGGAAGCTGTGACCCATGCAGTACTCATTGACTATACTATGCTGTGAGCATGGGGTCCTGTCTATTGCTGCTGTCATTTTGCCCTATGCACTCATCTGCTGGGCTAGTCCCTGGTTTTCTGAAGCCAGTCATGTCTCCACAAAACATTTCTCTTCTGCCAGTCATTCTGCTTTTTCCTCTGTGTAGAGTGTCCATGCTCCTGAGTCTATCGTAAGCCTGTGGTGTCACACAATCCTTGCTGGAACTAGCATCACTTATGTTTAGAGCTCTAAGGTCACATCTTCCTCCTCTCAGATGTTCCTAGGGCCCTGAGTAACAGGCAGCATTGTTGCTGTTTATGACACCCCAGGAAAGTTGGCTGAGTGTAAGAATGCTTTGAATGAAAAATGCAAGTGGTTTGAGGTCCCCTTAGTATACTCTAAGATGCCCTGGCATTATTTATATTTCCTGTAACCCTGCTGTCACTGCAAACTGACTCTTCTTTCCTTGATAATACCAATGGCTGTCTTACCTACTTTCTTCTTCTAGTGATAATTTTGTATTCCCAAGGCCCTGTTAGGTGAAAAATCAACTGACTCTAGATGAACTGTTAATAACTATACATTTCATGTATACTTTCATGCTTTTTAGTGTTCTTCTTTTCTTTTTGTTATTATCAATAAAGTCTCAATGTTTATCCATGTATACACTTCTTCTAGCTCCCTTCCCTCTCCTGCTTCGCCCAGTCACTCTCTCTTCACTACATCATTTTATATCCTCCCAAGAAACGGCAGCACCAAGGTCCCAAGGTATCTTATTTCAGCATCTACTCCAGGCAGATCTGATTTCCTCACACCAACATTCAGACTGGGTGAGGTGTTTCTCTGAAGCGAATGGGCTCCAAAGTGCCTGTCAAAGGTGTTGGAGATCCTAAGCTGCTCAGTGGTTGTGGTTTGCAGCTTGGGCATGCTTTGCTTCTTGTTTAAAGTCCACTGATGATTGAGTAAATCCCCTGCTTGTGTTTCTACTTTTGTGAATGTTGCTCAGGAGGATATTCTCCAAATCCTTCCTTTTGCCTGCAAATTTTACTATATCATTATTATTTGACGGCTGACTAGTACAACATTGTGAAAACGCACCATAGTTTATTAATCCATACTTTAGTTAATGAGGGGCACCTAAGTTGATTCCAGGTACTTGCTATTATGAATAATGATGCTATGAACATAGTTGAGCTAATGCCATTTGGAGTCCATATGTTAATCTATAAGGTATATGCTCAGTAGCGAAATTGCTTGGATTTAGATTCCCAGTTTTCTCAGAAACAAACATACTACATTCCAGACAGGCTGAATAAGATTACACTCCCACCAACAATGGAGGGTTGTTCTCCATGCTCTGCAACTTCTCCAGCATAGGCTGTCATCTGTGTCTTTTATCTTGGAAAATCTGACAGTTGCAAGGTTATATCCCAAAGTTGCTTTCTCTGGTGGCTAAAGATGATGAGCACTTTTTCAGGTGCCTTTCAGTCATTCGTAATTCTTCTGCTGAGAATTCATTTTTTAGATCTGAACCCCATTTTTTGATTGGGTTTTTCAAGGTTTTGGGCTCTAGATTCTTGAGTACTTTATATATCTTAGAGATCAGTATTCTATCACTTGTAGGGTTGGTGAAAATCTTTTCCCATTCTGTAGGCTGTCCTTTTCTCTTATTGATTGTGTCCTTTACTTTATAGAAGCTTCTCAGTTTCTGGAGGTCTCACTTATTGGTGGTTTTTCTTAGTGTCTATGCTACTGGTGTTATATTTAGGAAGTGGAAACCAGTGCCAATGAATTGGAGAATATTTTCCACTTTCTTTTGTATCAAGTTCAGTGTGGCTGGTTTTATGTTGAGGTCTTTGATCCAATAGATGAGAGTTTTGTGCAGGGTTATAGGCTTGGATCTATTTGCATTTTTCTATACCCAACACCATTTGTTAAAGGTACTATCATTTTCCATTGAATATTTTGTCAAAGATCACATATTCATAGGTGTTTAGGTTAATGTTAGGACCTTCAGTTTGAATCCATTGATCCACAAGTTAGTTTTTATGCCAAGACCAGGCTGCTTGTATTACTGCAGCTCTACAATATAACTTGAAGTCAGGGAGGTGATGCCTCCTGAGGTATTTCCGTTATGGAAAATTGTTTTGGAAATCCTGGATTATTTGTTATTCAAAATGAAATTGAGTATTGTTTTGTCAATGTCTGTAAAAACTTGTGTTGGAATTTTGATGGGAAGTGCATTAAACCTGTATATTACTTTTGATAGAATTGCCATTTTTAAAATTTTGATCCTACATATCCAGGAACATGGCAGATCTTTCCATTTTCTGATATCCTCTTCAATTTCCTTCTTCAGTGATTTAAAGGTTTTGTCAAATAGAACAAATACTTCTTTGGTTACAGTTATGCCAAGGTATTTAATGCTTTTTGCAGATATTATAAAGTGTCAAGTTAAACTTATTTTTTTTCAGTTCTTTTATCTTTAGTGTATAGGAGGGATACTGATTTATTTGAGTTAATATTGTTTCCTGCTATATTGCTGAAAGTGTTTATCAGCTGTAGAAGTTCCCTGGTAGAAGTTTTGTTGGTCACTTATGTATACAATCATATCATCTGCAAATAGAGGTTGTTTCACTTCTTTTTCGATTTGTATTCCCTTAATCTCCCTTTGTTCACTTATTGCATTAGCTGAAACTGCAAGAATTATATTGAATAAATAAGGAGAGAGAGAGAGCATCCTTTACAAGTTCCTGATTTACTGGGATTTCTTTGAGCATTTCTTCATTATTTTGATGTTGGCAGTTGGCTTCTTCTAAATCACTTTTATTATATTTACATATTTTTCTGTATTCCTAGTCTACCTAGAACTTTTCTCATAAAGGAGTGTTTGATTTTGTCAAAGGCTTTGTCAACATCTAAGGATATGGTCATGTGTGTTTTTTCTTTCAGTTATTTTATATGATCCATGCCATTTATAGTTTTTATATATGTTGCAACATCCATGCATTTCTGGGATGAAGCTTACTTGATCATTGGGGATTATTTTTTTTACATGTTATTGTATATAGTTTGCCAGAATTTTGTTGAGAATTTTAGAATTCATGAGGAAAATTTGTAATTCTCTTTCTTTGTTGTGTCTTCCAGTGGCTTGGGTATTAGGGTAGTTGTAGCCTCATAAAAAGAGTCTGGCAATATTCCTTCAGTTTCTACTGTGTTAAACATTTTGAGGAGTGACTGGAGAGATGGCTCAGTGGTTAAGAGCACCATCTGCTCTTCCAGAGGACCCGGGTTCGATTCCCAGCACCCACATGGCAGCTCACAACTGTCTGTAGTTCCAGTTGAGGCAAACACCAAGGCAAATAAATAAATAAATAAATAAAGTTTAAAAAAACATTTTGAGGAGTATTGGTAGTAGCTATTCTTTAAATGCTTGCTAGAATGCTGCACTGAAGCTATCTGGACTTTGTCTGTCTTTTGTTTGGGAGTCTTGTAATGATAGTTTCAATTTCCTTAAGAGTTATAAGTCTGTTTAGGTAATTAATCTGTTCTTTGTTTAATTTTGGTAAATAGTACCTGTCAAAAAGCTGTCCATTTCTTCTAGGTTTTCCATTTTTGTGGAATATAGATTTTCAAGTTATGATCTGTTAATTCTCTGGATTTCCTGAGTGTCTGTTGTTATGTTCCCCTTCACATTTCTGATTTTGCTGATTTGGATACTCTCTCTCTCTGCTTTTTGATTAGTTTGGATAGGAGATTATCCATCGTGTTGACTTTCTCAAAGAACCAACTCTCAGATTCATTGATTCTTTGTTTTGATCTTTGTGTTTTAAGTGTATTGATTTCAGCTCTAAGTTTGATTTTTTTTTCCTGCTGTCTACTTCTAGGTGAGTTTGCTTCTATTGTAAGGTGTCAGCTGTGTGTTAGTTCTCTAGTATGGGATTAATCTAGATTTTTTATATAGGCATCTAGTGCTATGAATATTTCACTTAAGACTGATTTTATTATGTTCCATATGTTTGGGTCTGTCCTAGATTCCTTTTTGTTTAATTCTAGGAAAACTTTGATTTCTGTAAATTTTTTTCTTGACCCAGATTTGCTTTAGCTGAGTGATGCTTAGTTTCCTTGAGTTTGTAGGTTTTCTGTGATTTTTTGATATTTTCAAACTCTAACTTTAGCCCCAGGTGGTCTGTTGTGATACAAGGGATTATTTCTACTTCTTGTATCTCTTAACATTTGCTTTATGACCAATTATGTGGTCAATTTTAGAAGAAGTTTCATGTGGTGCTGAGAAATATGTATATTTCTTTCTGTTTGGTTGGAAGCTTTTATAAGTGTCTATTAAATCAATTCATATCATAACCTCTGTTAGACTCCCTATTTCTTTTTTGAGCCTTTGTCTGATTGATCTATCCAAAGTTTAAGTAGGGTATTCAAGTCTCCCACTATTAGGGTATGAGAATTGATGAAGGATTTGAGCTTTAGTAGTGTTGCTTTTACAAAGATAGGTGCCCCTATATTAGGAGCCTAAATATTCAATATTTAAATCTCATCTTCAACAATTTTTCATGAGATAATTAAGTAATGTTCATGCTGGTCTTTTTTGATTGATTTTAATTTGAATCATACTTAGTTACATATTAGGATAGAAACACCAGCTCGTTTCTTGGTGTCATTTTATTGGAAAATCTTTTCCCAAACCTTTAGTCCAAGCCTGTGTTTGTCTTTCAGATTGAGACGTGGTTTTTTTTTTGTTTGTTTGTTTGTTTTTATGCAGCAGGAGGATAGCTTCTGTTTTTTTATCCATCAAGTTACTGTGTATCTTTTTATATGAGAATTGAGTCCATTGATATTAATGGATATTAGTGACCACTTATTAATATTTCCTGTTATTTTTGGTGATAGCTTGTATATATTTCCTTTCTTTGTGGTTTTCTTTTGTGGGCTTATCAATTGCTTGTTGTTTAATGGGTATACCTGGGATCCTTATTTTGGAGCTTTCCCTCTAATTCTTTCTAAGAGCCAGATTTGCAGATTGGTATTGTTTAAGTCTGAATTTGCCATGAAACATCTTGTCTGCTCCATTTATGGTGATTGATAGATTTGCTAGGTATAGTTGTCTAGGTTGGCAGCAGCCATGTTTTTTTAGTGTCTGTGTAACTTCTGACCAGGATATTCTTGCTTTCATTGTTTCTGTTGAATATTCAAGAGTGATTCTGATGGGTCTGCCTTTTTCGGTAAGTTGACCTTTTCCTTTAGCAGCTCTTAAAATTTTTGCTTTGTTCTGTATGTTTTGTGTCTTGTTTATTATGTGGCAAGGAGACTTTTGGGGCCATCTATTTCTTTGGTGTTCTGTAAGTTTCTTTAATTTTTATAGGCTTTTCCTTCTTTAGGTTGGAAAAGTTTCTTTTCCCATGATTTTATTGAATGCATCATCTGTGCCATTGAGCTAGGAGTCTTCCCCTTCTTCTATTCTTATTATTCTCAGGTTTGGTCTTTTCATGGTGTTACAAATTTCTTGAATGTTTTATCTTAAGTCTTTTCTTAGTATTTTCTTTCACTGATATATATATTTTCAATATTAAGTCTTTCACTCTAGAGTTTATTTTTCCATCTGTTGTATTCTGTTGGTTATGCTTATATCTGTAGTTCCATTCCCTTTATTCAGATTTTATATATTTTCTTTGCCTCATTTTGTGCCTTCTTTTTCTATTTCAATTTTTAGTTCCTGGTATGTTTCTTTCATTGTTCGTTTTTCTTTTTTTGGTTTTCTTTTTTCTTTCAAGGATTTGTTCAACTCTTGTATTTTTCATTTGTATTTTCTTCTATTTCTCTAAGAGATATTTTATATCATCTTTTAAGGCCACTTTAATCTAAATAAATATGTTTTTGATGTTGTTTCCTTCTGATTGGTCTTTAATGCTCTGTTCAGGTCCTGTTGTTATAGATCTAACAAATTCTTCTGATGTTGCCTTGTATTTGTTTATATTGTTATATGTATTCTTGCACTGTTGTCTGCCCATTGCTTCATGTGTTCACTCTTAGTCAGTTCCTAGTCCTTTGTTGCTAGGGGGTTTGTGTTGCCTGTTTGCTCTGAACACAACATCTTCAAGTACTTTGATTTCATTCTGGACTTGGGTACATGGTTCAAATGACTTTGTCTATATAGATGGAGTTCACCCTGGAGGTAGTGCCCAGCCATGGGAGGTTTCTTATGCTATGTGTCTGTAGGAAAAGCTGGGGGAGGTCCCTCCCAGCTCTAGTCTAAAACCTGATGACTGGGTGACAGCATGACATTAAAGCTGTGGGTTTGACCCCAGCCCTAGAGAGAAACTCTCTGGCTCACCCAGAAGCTGGAATATGCTCACATCTGGGCCAGCTCTTGACAAGGGTCTGCATTTTCTGTATGTTTATTTCTATATTTTATTGTTTGAAAATCAATATCATACTATACATTAAAATAAAAAAGTGTCCAGGATAAAAACATATAATAATAAAACTAGTCTTTTCTCTAAAATGCATGAAACATAAAAGATATAATCTCAACTCCTCAAGCCAGGATAGGCTCAGCTATAGATGAATAATGCATAGTATGTCACAGCTAATGCCCACAGATGTATTATGTCCACCACAAATTCCTGCTAAGCAACTCTTCTACAGTCAAACTTGAAGTTGGCTTCTGTGTGTGTGTGTGTGTGTGTTTTAAATCACTTCATTCACCAATCATCTTTCAATGAAATAAGAATGCTTTTTCTTAAAGTCCACTAATAGGTGAGTACATCCCCTTATTATTCTTCTGGTTTTGTGAGATCTTGCTCATGACAATATGCTCTATAACCATCCATTTGCCTGTAAATTGTAGTATATTATTTTTTTCCTATTAAATCTGTACATTTTCCCAGAAGACTATTGTTTAAAAGTAGCTTTTAGCTATTTTGAAATTGAAGTATGGTTGTAGTTACTGAGTAGCCTGAGAACCTCTATAATCGGCAGTGTTCCACTATTATGTACAGACGGTATCTTACCTGTTACTAGGAGTACAAAGGAAGCAGCCACTTTATATTCCATGAACATGAACTGAAACCCTGAAGAATACATGAACATTTTATAAACATGCCAGGTAAAACCTTTTGTTCTTCCATCTCTTATAATCTATTTATCTAGTATTTTTCCATGATCTCCAAACACAGCTTCAGGAAATGAATTACAGACTTATTAATTTCAACTAAATTCTGCATTATCTTCCCCTGTGTGCTTTGATTAGCTTGGTTTTTTAATGTAAGGATTTATGACTTTTGTGAAGAGAAATTTCATTGATGAACAGTAAAAACTATATTTATCCCTGTGTATAAGGATAAGTATCTAGAATGTAGTTAGAAACTATGATGGTATAGTAAAATCACAATTTCAAGTTTTCCTCAAAGATGCATAAATTCTCTAACCTCTAACCTCTAACCTCTACAACTGGCTAGGTTTGCAGTACCAGACATGGTTTTTCTCTTTTAAAGCAGACATGAACTCCCTCATGAGAGTTGTGATTTTTTACTGAGATTGTTTCTTAGTTTTAGTGAAATTTTTACCTTAAAATTTAAGCATGTGAATATTTGGGGGTGTTGTGAAAATGCTCTTTGTTTGCTGTAAATAAAGGACTGGTTTGGCCTATGTAGAGCAACGTAGAAGTGGGTGGAGAATCAGAGAACAGGTAGGTAGGAGAAAGGTGGCGTTAGTCAGTCTCCATCCAACCTCCAAAGAAGAGAGACATGTAAGAGATACAGGTGAGCCATGGGCTGAGCCATGTGGCAGGTTGATTAGTAGAAATGGGTTGATTTAAGATGAAAGAGCTAGCTAGTAATATATTTGAGACATGGGTCAAACAGTATAAAGTATATAAGTGTCTGATTCATTTCTTTGGGGGACAAAAGCCACCATGGACCAGGGTCCAAACTCATGGGCACAAACAACCTGGGAAAAACTTACTACAACAGATGGCTTTCCAACGTGGGCCTGAACACCCACATAAAGCCTGAAAAAGTTTAAAAAGTTTAAAAAGTGTTCAAGATCACTGAAACAGAGCCAAAAGCATCTTTTGGAATTGCATATTTGAATTGATTTATGGTGCAGAGACAGAGAGGTGTTCAAGCAGGAATTTAAAAATGGCGTGTTCCTGGCACACAGCTTGAACTCATAAGTTTTATGAAAGGCTTGGCATAAGTGTGATTGATTTAAGGTTTCTGCTTATATTGAACAGAAAAGAAACTGAGTTAAAAATAGTTTTTCTGGAAGCAGCATTTCCTGAGTCCACTCTGTTTGCCAGCAGTGGCCTCTTCTGCCATATTGAAAAGCTGCCAAAAGGGGCGGAATCAGCAATTTTAGTGATACCAATATTTTAAAAACTCTTTAGGTTAGAAAATGATTAATAATTCTCAATATAACAAATTTAGACTCACAAAACCTCTAAACGGGGTACATTGTATGTAAAATATGCATAGGCTTCAGAGAGAGACAAAAAAAAGTAAAGAAACCCCTTAAAGAAAGAAAAATAGGAAATAATGATAAAAAAGGCCATATGAAGATGACAGATAAACAGAGAGTCTGAATTATGGTTATTGTGTTTTCTCTTAATTTTTTAACTATTAATGAGCTAATTACAGAGAGACAAATTGATTGCTAAGGCTGCTAAGTTGAACAAATACATGTACTTTAAAGATATCTTGACTTTGAAATCTGTTTATAAGAATATGTTGCTTGGGAAAAGTTTCTGCTTTTGTCTCCACAGAAGATTAAAACCTGGGGATTGGTTCTAAGCAAATGTGGTTTCACTTGCCAAGGCCAACTGAACATTCTGAGCTTCCAAGATGGCCAGTTGAAATGATCCAGCTTCAAGGCCCCATGAGATCAACGTCCTTTGACAGCAGGAAGTAGTAAAAGAAAGAAAGCTACATCCAATTTCCCTAAAATACTACTTATTAATGTTTATTTTCATTACAAATGGTTAATGGTCATAGTAAATTTCTTTAAAAAAAGAAAGGAAAAGAAAAGTAGTGGGGGGGATATAATAGGAATGATTAGAAAAGATAAGTGGATTTTGATACATGGATATAAACTTAAGGTCAATTTTGGTATGCTGTATGTATTTTTCTACTCTTAATTAAGGTATGATACTGATGTAACTCATTTAAAATTGTAATGTGTAATTGAGAAATGCAGATTAATAGTCATCTATGATCACCAAACTTAGAACCATGTTAGTTAGGTTTTTGTAGGTATACAAAGATATATTTCAATTAGATAGGTAGTCTTCAAATACTTCAAAGACATGCAGAATATGGCATTTAAAATATTTTAAGAACTTAGACTTTTCTGGACAGTGAGACAGGTCTGCTCCTGGCAGCACCAATGTACTTCAGGAAAATGATGGACATTGAAGAAACTTCATGTGGACTTTACTTTGTGGCAACAATTAGCCACTGGACAAGAAAATGTTCTGGTATTGACTGTTTGATAGTATGCTGTATACACTGGACATGCAGGTTCCATAGGAAAGTGATCTCTGAACTTTGGCAGAACAAGCTAAGATAGTCCTTCAAGTTTCTGCTTTGCAGAAAAAACTGCAAAGCATTCTTCAGGACACAAGGTAAAGTGACTGATGGACTGTGTCAGATTTAGTGCATCATGAAAAGTATGCCAGAGACTTTGGGCCATGAAGGCTGAAGATGGTGCCCCAACATTACAAAGGAACGTTGGATGACTGTCCAGGCAGACAGGTGTCTTCTCTTTCATTTTCTAGACTTTGGAAGTTGCTTGCACTTCCTGTTTATTTGCATAATAATATATCCTTCTGTGTTCTTTGATGTGGTTGAAGGTTTAATAATTATAGGTATAGTTCTTTTTAGTTTAAAAGATATATAGATATAAAACTTTAGACTCAAAATGATTATGTAGATAAAGGAATATTCTCTTTAATTTTGTGCATACAAATATACTGGATATTATGACTGTAATTCCTGGTTAAAAGCTGTTCTGTATGTAATTTTACTATATGGAAATTGAGACCTTCCTTTTTGATTAGACAGAAAAGAGGAGATGTGGTGGAAATGCTCTCTGTATGCTGTAAATAAAGGACTGGTTTGACCAATGTAGAACACCGTAGAATTGGGTAGAGAATCAGAGAACAGGCAGGTAGGAGAAGAGCGGAGTTAGTCAGTCTCCATCTGACCTCCAAAGAAGACAGACATGTAAGAGATACAGGTGAGTCATCGGCTGAGCCATGTGGTGGGTTGATTAGTAGAAATGGGTTGATTTAAGACTAAAGAGCTAGCTAGTAATGCACTTGAGACATGGGTCAAACAGTATAAAGTATATAAGTGTCTGATTCATTTCTTTGGGGGACAAAAGCTGCCGTGGACCAGGTTCCAAACTCCTGGGCCCAAATGGCCTGGGGAAGACTAGTTGGTAGATGTTTAAAATAATTGGAAGCATGCCTTTGCAGGTATATTTAAAATATTGGTCCCAGTGTGCTCTATGTTTTCTTCTGTGGTTTAAAATGTAAACTCTCAGGTGTTGATTTCTACTTGCAACCATTTCTGCAATATCGTTTTACTAGTCAGGATTCTCCTAGAATTATAAAACTTATAGAGTGATTCTGTATTTATTAGAATAAATCACAGACTGTAGTCTAGCAAGTACATCAATGGCTGCCTCTATTAAAATTCAAATTTGCAATAATTGTTCAATCCACTAAGATTGATTTGTTGATATATTGCATATTTAATAAAATCAGCCTGGAATATCAGATAACAAAATCATCCCCAGCCAAGTCATGAATGTCAGAGAGGAATGTCTCATTCCTTTAATTCTATCACTTGGGATGACCAAAGGGTATTTCCTACCTTTAATGCCATCACTCATGAGACAGATATATTTCTGAACTTCTATGAGTTCAGAGAAAAACAGACAGTAGCTTAAACCTATAATTCTAACTCTGGGATTATGATACAGAGCTGAACCCAGAAGTAGAACAGCATAGTGGGAAAGATATTTAAGGCAGGAAGAGAGACAGATTCATTCATTCTGCAGAAATGGCAAGTCAGGCTGAGGATCCTTGAAGATAGCACTTACTGTTTTGCCTGAGAAGTTGGCTAGGTGTGAATTGACTGTGGTAGGTTTCCTCCTTCAGATATTTCAGCTTATTTTCCCAATATCTGACTCTGCGTTTTTATTTAGATGTTAACTAGAGTTCTTGCAGTAGCTTGATGTCTCAGCTTCTTTTCAGTATATGCTGAAATTCTGAAGGCTCCAAAGTCAATTAAGAAATTAAATTGTTATGAAGGTGAGAGCAAACAAGCAAAGAATAAAACTTCCTTCTCCTATGTCCTTATATAGGTTTTTATCTCAAGTCCAAGAGGTGATGCTTTCCACCTCAAAGGATGTGAATTAAAATTTTATCTACCCAGTGCAATAATCTTGATTAATATTTTATTTTCCTACTTCAGATTAATTACAATTTTCTCAAAGGTATGTCCCCATATTTTTACATTTAATCAATTCTACTTGTAGCAACCAAGAATAGCATCACTGTTAGGGATTCTAGCCTTCTGCTAACTGTAAGTCTAAACCAAATACTTTTTGTTAAAGTGTCTTTGTTCATGACTATGTCTCTCTAATTAATAAAAAGTAACTAATATTTGTGCCCCCTTTTTACTTTTGGGGTTATTCCATTTTGACCTTTGTTTGACTTTTAAATATGGTCCATGAATGAATCTGTGTTAGATCTTTAAGATCTTGTGAAAAACTCCAAATAAACAAAGCAAGAGCATTGGTATTTTTCTTTCTGTGAAGTATTGGTTGTTATTTAAATATGCTTTCATGTCTCTCCTATGTATAATAAATAAGAGTGGCTTTACTTCAGATCACCCATCATCTTGCTGATTATTATTTAGAAAGATGTTTTTGCTTATTCTTTTTACTCTATATAGCCTAAACATATATGGCTTGACCTTTGTGACCATGTACAACTTGAACTCAAGTGACCTTGATTAACATGACCTTCCTTAATCCTTAAAATGCCCTCAGAATACAACTTGTCTTATTTACTAAATAAAGTTTAATCCTGGTGAGACTTCAGCCAGCCTGATTTTGGACCCTGCTTATTGGATAAATGTTGTAAAATAGAAGAGTAACAGTTTCTAAGTATGACAGATAGGTAGAGCTATTAATTGTTCTCTTATTTTTAAAGCTTATATGGAACCATCTGTTATCATAAATGCTAACCTTTAAAAAGTTAGGCTTCCATATCCTAATCACTGAATGTCATTTAAGTTCTGTGTTATGAAGTGTCCCATGTCCAGTAATGGGGATTTTATTATACAAATTATGCTCTTAGATGTAACATTGTCAGGCCAGATTAAAAAAATTTTTCATTTAAAGAAATATTTGCATATGCAGAGTTTTATTTATTACATATAGAAAACAAATTATTGTGTTTCAAATCCTGGGGAAAATGGCTCAGTTGCTTAGAGGACATATCACAGTAAATCTGGCTGCCAGATTTTCCTAGCATCTTTCAGTCCCTGTCTGTTATAGGGTCCTTCTGGTTTGCATACCCTGCTTACTATTCTCTACAGTCCAAGAGGCTGAGCTGGTTTTCCTATATAATCTTAACATGTTTGTTATATGGCCCTTCCAGTACTCGTTTCCTTCTTGGCTACTGCACCTGATATCTCATTATTCCTTCTTTATTCACCCACATTTCATTACATGGCTCAGAGTCATGTCCACTACAAACTCTCCCAGATATCTCTGTCTCTGGCTATGTTCTCTCACACACACATGTATATCTTTCAAACTGTTTCTTTGACCGTATCCAGGAAAAGTCATTTTTAAATTAATAATAATGTGATTATTTATGACTTTTCAGACATCATTACATCCTTACCATTATATATCTGTCTCTCTAATTAAAAATTCTATCATCTTTAATCTTTTTTTACAAATTACTTTTGCCCTCTTATTTCCATCTCTCTCTCTCTTTTTTTTTTTTTTTTTTTTTTTTTTTTTTTTTTTTTTTTTTTTTTTTTTTTTTTTTTTAGCCATGGTCCCCTTTTATCTTTCAGGATTTTGTAGTTACTCCAGTTTATGTATTTAAGCCTGAAGACTTGGAAATGTCTTGGAAATCCTTTTACTATCCTTCATAGGCAAGATTGAAACAACAATGACAACACAAAAAGAATGTATCAATATGGAAGGGGAAAGCTTGTATGGATTCAACAGTAAACAAAGAAGTGAAGGTAGCTGAGGAATGCTGAAAAAAGAATTTTCTATGAGAAAACACTAATTCATTATCTAATACCAAGAACATTACATAAATTTAGATTCTGAACCTATGTCAGGTCTTTTGTAAGGACATCATCTGTTATGAAATAATGTTCTTTCTATCTATTTATTAAGTCTTTCATTACTGTGTCAATATATCAGTTATTTATCATATGCTTATTAATTTCTTATGAGTCAATGGTGTCATAATTAAACTTATTTCATATATAAGAATAAAATAAATTTAAAGCTAAAAATAGTTTTGAATTGTAAAAATGGCAGATATGGAAAAATGGCTCAATAGCAATAGAGTATCTTTTCTGCTTCTAAAGAGAACCTTGGTTCAGTTTTCAGAGAACCCTCACAGTAGTTCATAATCATTCACAGCTTTGATTTCCAAAAATCAGATATCCCTCAGACTTCCATGAGCAACAAGTATATATGCGGTGCAGTGTATATATTCAGGTAAAACATTTAGAAGCATAAAATAAAACTACTAATGCAAAAATACATGAAAATGTTTAGCATTTATACCTTATAAAAAAGAAAATGAAACTGCCTTAAGATTTCATTTAATTCTAACCAGTGTGGCTTTCATCAAGAAAATAAGGGTAGTAAATAATGGTGAAGACTGAGTAGGAAAGGCACACTTATATTTAGTTGCTATAAATGTAACCTAGTTTCCTACTAAAGACACCAGAATTAATGTTCCTAAAAAATCTAAAAGTTGAATTATCACCTAACCTTTCATGACCCTATTACATATATGAATCTGAAAAAATCCAATTCATCATAACATAGAAATTCTTTCCTAAATATATTTATAGCCACTAAATTCATAATAGTCATGAAATACAATGCTCTGTGTGTCCATCAACATGTGCTGGAATACAAAATATTTGGTACACATACAAAGTAATATTGTGGACATATAGGTAAACAAATGTAACTCTTTTTAAGAAAAAATAATCATACTAAGTGAAATAAGCAAGATTCAGAGAAACATATATCTATCTAATATCTATACACTTTTATATGTGTATGAGATCATACATGTGTTTGTAAATGTTTTCCCATATGTGTATATATATTTATACTCTTGATCATTATTTACAAGAAATTATAGTTATCAAAAATTTTATCTTAAATATATAAAATTTATTTTACAACTATATTAGCACAATATAATTGCTAATATTTTTAAAAGCTGGCCTTTGTCCAAAAACTAGATGTGTGTTAGCTAAAAACAAAAAATATTCAATAACAATTCCTTGAAATATGTTAAATGCTACTGAAAAGGAGCAAGATTCTAATTAACTCACAAAAACCTCAAACTTTCAAAAGATATTTTACAAATACTATTAAATTTGACTTGAATGATAATAAGCACTTATTCATGCCTTTAAAAATCAGGTAGAGAATGATAAATTTGGTATGTACTCACTCACAAATGGGTTTTAGACTTAAAGAAAAGGATAACTACACAACAATCTACAACCCACAAGCAGCTCGGTAATAGGAAGAACTTAAGAGAGACAAACATGGATCCCCTGGGAAAGGGAAATAGAGAAGAAATTCTGAGTATAATGGAATCATATGTGAGAGAGAACAAGGAGAGGTGGAAAAGAGATCATGAGAGAATGAGATGGTTGAGTGGGAGGAGCAATTGAGAGGGAGGAAAAAGAAATATATATCTTGATTAAGGGAACCATTGTGGTCCTAGAGAGAAATCTAGTGCCAGGGAAACTCCCAAGAACGCACAAGATTACCCCAGCTAGGACCCCAAGCAATATTGGAGAGAATGAAATGAATCAAATGAATGACCCCCTAATTGTCATTATACAACCTTCCTCCATCAACTAATTGAGGCAGAGGCAGAGATTCATAGCTAAGTATTGCGTTGAGCACACAGTCCAGCTACAGAGAGGAAGAAAAGAGTCTATGATCAAAGGGATCAGGATCATGAGGAATAGTCCCACAGAGATGGCTGACCCAAGCTATTGTGAGCTCCCTGATTGAAATAGCAGCTAAGAAACCTTCACAGAAAGAAACTAAATCCTCTGAATGTAGATGAGAGTTGAAGGGCATGGGCAGTTTGTGGAGCTTATTTAAAACTTGCCAGAGTTTATTGCTGATGCATGAACTGGCTTTCTGGAAGTCCATTTCCTACAGAAAAACACCTTACTCAGCTTTGATCCTGTGGGGAATGACTCAGACCTACCTTAATTCGATATGCCAGACTGAACTTACTCACCTTGAGAGACCTTGCCCTCACTGGGAAATGGATGTGGAATGAGGTGGGGGAGGATGAGGGAGGACTGGTAGAAGATGAGGGAGGGGGACCAGTGGGTATGGGGAAAATCTTTTTAAATTAAAAAAAAAAATCAGGTGGCTACCAAACATTGCCAAACCAATATATCTAATATACATTCCCTTTCCATATACACAAGAACACTAAAACACACATGCTTACTTGTTACACTGACCAGTCTCTATGTGTCAGTCAAGTAGCCATTCTAGTGACTATGAATCTTACTATTTTTTAATAAGTATTACAATTTCAAGCTATCAGTATGCCATGCTTTCTTTTTTTAACTCTAGTGATTACTTTAATAATGTGTAATTTATATACTTTCTTAAATTTAAATTGTAATATTTCTAGATCTCAAAGCTCTTGTGAACAAAAAGTGCTTAATAGAGCCTTCATTTAATGCATATAAATTTTCATTACCCAAACTATAAATTAACAAACAAAACAACATGAACATTACAAAATAGTACTACCAACTATAAAACATACTTCATTGCCAGACAGATAAATGAAAAAAATGGTTGACACTGTTATTTTTTCTCATAAACCAGTAGAAGAAACAGGAACTCAATCATTTATAGGATTGAGAAACAAGACAATTAGTATTGAAAATAAGATCTTTGACCGGTGCTCTCTGTAGCGTCCCAGCGCACTCTGGAGCAGGAGCAGCTGAACTCTGCACCTGGCCACACACATAGCTCCTGCTGCTGAGGGAATCTGCAAGGATCCCTACTGCGACCCCGTACTGAGTGAACTGAGCAAACCAACTGCAGGGGTCTCTGAGGGGTGTATTTGAACCCTGACCAGAGGTGAGGAGGGTTCGGCAGGCCTCAGCGCCTGTATCCTGGCCTGGGAGGGAGAGTTGAGCTCACATTGCTTCCAGTTCCGCCACCGGGACCGGTGCTCTCTGCGGCGTCCCAGCGCACTCTGGAGCAAGAGCAGCTGAACTCTGCACCTGGCCACACACACAGCCCCAGCTGCTGAGGGAATCTGCAAGGCTCCCCACTACGACTTCGAACTGAGTGAACCAACAACTGCAGGGGTCTCTGAAAGACAGAATCAAACCCTGACCAGAGAGGTGACAGGAGACACACAAACCAAAGTGCCACAACTGACCAGGACCCATCTAATCGTGAACCACTGAAGACATGGGCAAACGTCAGTGCAAGAAATTACATAATAATACAAAGGGCAACATGGTAACTCCAGAAGAGAGTGGCGATCTTACAAATACAAGACATGAACTGAGCAATGAAGAGGAAACAGAAGGAAGCAACACCAAAAATTCCTTTTTGATGATCATCGAAGCTCTCAAAGAAGATATAAAAAAAAGCCTTAAAGAAATAGAAGAAAATACAAACAAAAAATTGGAAGAGATGAACAAATCTGTGAAAGAAACATGCCAGGAACTAAAAGCCGAAATGGAAGCAATAAAAAAGGCACAAAATGAGGCAAAGATGGAAATAGAAAA